>RJWT010002117.1:0-42761 GCA_004365215.1 Cuniculus paca
ATCGGCAGTGGCTATGACAACGTGGACATCAAGGCTGCCGGCGAGCTGGGTGAGTATGTGCCCCTTGCTGGAGGGGCTGGGAGAAGCAGCAGAACAGCTGCTCCAGCTGTGGGAAGGCGGCCAGTTTCTGAGGGGTCTCTGAAGGACCTTGTTGCCTGGTTTTCATACAGTTCAGGGAACGTGCTCTTTCCCCAGAGCTCACAGCAGGCACTGAAAGGACCTGAAAAAACAGCTGCAGTCTCCTTCTCATGGGGTAGAGGGCCAGGGTGCCGCACGTCACCCTAAACTGCCTCCGTCTGGGTGGGGAGGACGCGTGCTTGGGTTCCCTGAGCCTTGTGGGGGAGCCCTCTTCCCAAGGGCTGCTGTCCGTGAAAGAATCTGGAGCTCGTCCTCTGGAACAGTAGCACCGACAGTCAGCACCTAGGTCAGCACCGAAAGGGACTGACCATTGCCCACCACCTTGCCCTGCTGGAGCCAGCAAGGCTTTCAAAAGAAACCAGAGGCAGCAGATGGAAACCCAGAGCCACGGCCCCTTCCTCCTTACTCCTGTAAGGCGCAGTGGCTTGCTGTCCCACATCCCACGTGGGCTTGGTGTGCACTGTTTGCAGAGGGGTACAGATGCTCAGCAGTGCCCCTTTCGAAAGGGCCGGGAAGGTTACAATGCTCGCTCTCTTGTGAGCGTGGGAGAGCCCCAAATGCATGAGACTGAGACTGCTTACCAAGTGGGTCCAGCTGTGGGCTGGCCTTGGTACCACCTCTCCTGTGGCCAGGGACCTGCAGCCCACTCCCCACCTCACCCTGGTTCTCCAGGGCTGGCCAGCAGGTGGGTGCCCCCTCGCAGTCAGCCCAGCGCTTTGCTTGAGCCGGGATGCTACACCTCTGTGCCAGTTCCGCCCACCGCCCAGGATCGCCACCTGCCGCATTTCAGCGGAAGTAGCCCTAGAGCCTGTGGCTTTTTTCTGCAGTCTGAGCCTGGGTGTGGGTGTCTCTTAGTTTTTGGGCCCTCACTGGCCGTTCAGAGCAGCAGCCAGATACTTGATCCACAAGGTGAGTGCTGGAGGTAGGACGGCGCCAGGAGCTACACCCTGGTGGGGCCCTGCTGGTGTCCATGGTGCTGGGAGTCCGGAAGTGTTGGGTGGGCCTGCTCCTCCCCCACATCCCACGTCGCAGGGGGCTCACCAGGAAAAGGACAAAGGGTTGCACCAGATTCCAGGCTCCCTCCAGGAACCTGGGAAGTGGCAGCTTCGTGTGTTCCCCACATCCAGGAAGCCCTGTGCCCTTTCGCCTCCACACGGCGCCCTTGGCGTGACCAGCAGCCTTTGCCTCCAGCCGCAGCCTCCTTGTGAGCCCCTCTTTGTTGCAACAAGGAAAGTCAGGCGATGTGAGTCTCCAGAAATGTTTTAACACGCACTAAAATTTTCTCCCCTACCCCCCGGCCCAAGCAAAGACATTCCTGTTTAAAAACAAATATGGGGGCCGGGGATATACCTCAGCAGCAGGGCGCCTACCTGGCAAGTACAAGGCCCTGAGTTGGATTCCTGGTTCAAATAAATAAATAATAAAAATTAAAACAAATATATTCTTTATGCTCTTAAAAGAACTGAAAGTCCCAAGGTGAACAGTGGAAAACAAGATGCTCACGTCCACTGCCTTCACACACCTCTTTCTTCTCCAGCACTTCTGTCCCTCAGCACAGCCTGGCCAGGTGCCAGCCCCATGCTTGGGTGAGGTGTGAACATGACAGCCTCCAGGGATATGCTGTCCTTCTGTCCAATTGCAGAAAAGCTGAGAGCAGACAAGCCGGGTCCAGAAAAGAACCTCAACATCCAGTATACCCTACACCTCTCAGGAAGGCCATAATGGGGTGGGGGTCCCCAGAGCCTCGAGACCCCAGCCAGGGCTGGGAGCTGCAGCTTTGAAAAGCATGCCAGTGATGTGAGCAGTGGCATTCTCTCTGACTGACCCTGGGCCTGTCCGATAAGGGAGCTTGAGAGACACCTGCTGGGCTTGCAGAGGGGCGGTTTTCAGTTGTGAGATCTGGAGCAGGGAAATGAGCCTCAGCCCAAACATTTTTTGTCTCCAAATGCATTTCCCAAGTCTTGCAGTGAGATCCCTTGTAAGGCTAGAGAACAGGAGGTGGCCGCAGGCGCACCCCCTTCCCCGAAGGAGTTTCTTAACATGCTGGGAAGCAGGGTCCTATGTGTCGTAGGAGGCAGCAAGCACCGTGCTTGTGTGAAGCTTTGAGCCCAAGAAAATGAATCACCACTAAAGGTAGAAGAAGGCTCAAAAACTCGCTTTTGGAGCTAGGCCTGGTGATGCACACCTGTAATCCCAGCATTCGGGAGGCTGAGACAAGAGGATCATTGCAAGTTGGAGACCAGCCTGGGCTACAAAGTGAGCTCAAGGCCAGCCTGAACAGCATAGAGAGATCCTGTCTCAAAAAGGGCTGGGAGTTTAGCTCAGTGGCATAAGTGCCTGCCTGGCAAGTGCAAGGTCACGAGTTCAATCCCCGGTGCCACAAAAAAAAAAAAGAAAAGAAAAACCCCCTTTTGGCCCCATTGCAGCAGAAAACAGTACCTAAACAGGTGAAAGAACTCCACAGCTTCCTCCTTGAGAAGCAGATGAAGGAGCCAGGCATGGTGGCGCAGGTCTATAATCAGCACTTGGGAGGCTGAGGCAGGGGGATCTCTTCTGCAAGTTCAAGGCCCACATGGGCTATATTGTGAGTTCAAGACCAGCCTGAACTGCCTAGTGAAGCAGATAAGAAGCAGAAGTAGGCAGAAGCCTCAAGACCTCTTTCTGTGCCCTGTGCCTTCCATTCCATCAAGCTCCTTTATCTGTTTTTCAGCACTGAAAATGGCAAGAAAAGAAGCTCCGCTATTTGGGCCTCTTGTGGGAACAGACTTCCCCAGTCCTTGATATCAGGGAGGAGGTGTCCTTCCTTCGTGGGTGTTAGAACCACACTTCCTATAGCATTTGAAGGTTACCTGAGCAATAGCCCTTCCTGGAACCCTAACGTGGTTGCAAGCCTGTGCTGTTTGTTGACGAAGATACCACCACAGTGGGCGGGAAGGATAGTCCCCCTCCTCCCTGTCACCACTGACACTGGCACCATCCATAAGGGGCCCCAGTAGTGTGGAGGCTTCCAGGCTCGGGCTTTGCCCATCCAAGTAGGCAGCGGGGCAGAGGAGCTGTATTACGAGTTCTGCTGTGAAGACTGAGCCGTCTGTCTCCCTCTGCTCCCACCCTCACGGCGCCTTTTTCATATGTCTCATCTCCCAGGGGCAGCCAGCCCAGGGCCTAAACTCCCAGCCCTTTTTGAGACAGGATCTCTCTATGTCCTATGTGAGGACATAGCAGGACAGGGTCACGACAATCCACTCTCGGCCATTCACTGCCAGACCTTCCCCTGAGCTTTAGCCAGCAGAGAAGTGAAAATCGTCCCAGCCACCAGGGTTCCTTACACCTCTGGCATCTGCCTCAGTCTGCTCAGAGTCTAATAATAACGTGGCTTGTGTGGCTGAGCTTGAAGTCCTGGGATGAGTCACGTCAGATGATCTGGGGCCATGTTCTGTAAGAATATTCTCACACACACACACACACACCAGCTTGTGGGTGACGTCAGCCTCTATCCCAGCCAAAAGTGAGGTCTATTGACCCAAAAGAACCCTCAATAAGCAGGTGAATGGATTGAGCTGCTCACAGTGGTCCACTTTGAGGAGTCTGGTCTTCTGGCCCCTGCATCCCCAAAGTCCTGCCAGGGTGAGGCTCTGATGCCCACTGGCTTCTTGTTACTATGAGTCCTTGAGGGACTCGGTGCAGGCCTGGGAGGAAGCTGCCCGGGCCCTAGCTCAAACCCTGGGAGTTGAACTGGATGTCAGCTAAGTACTAGAGCTAAGAGCCCCTGGGCCTACTGACCACTTGACCAAAGTCTGTATCTTCTAGGCAATGGAGTGGGTCTCTTTGGCCACAAAGCCACATAGTAGCTGAATAGACCAAACTCTGCCTCTACTCATCTCATGCCTACAGCCCCCCGGGGCTGTGTCCTGGGGCTTCCCTGCAGAATCTGAGGGCTTCTCAGCTCAGGATTGTGCCCCTGTGCTTTTCAGGGATTGCTGTGTGCAACATCCCATCAGCAGCTGTAGAAGAGACGGCCGATTCCACCATCTGCCACATCCTCAACTTGTACCGGCGGAACACATGGTTGTACCAGGCACTGCGGGAAGGGACACGGGTACAGAGTGTGGAACAGATCCGAGAGGTGGCCTCAGGAGCAGCCCGAATCCGTGGAGAGACCCTGGGCCTCATCGGCTTTGGTATGTGCCCTTGGCCCAGCCCCAGCCCATAGTCCGAGCCTTCCCGGTCCCTAGAGGAGCCGGAGGTAGCCTGTTTCTCAGAGTTCGGGACTACTGCATGGGGGTCAGACGTGTTTGCCTGGGCAGAGCAGGGCCCAGTACCCCCAACCCAGCTGCATAGAGGCGGGAGGTAAGAAGCAAATCTGGAACTGACCCAGAGGCAAGTCTTAACTGGTTCTAGAAAGCGTCTGTCAAGTGTGCCTGGGTGACACAGCAAGTCAGCATTGTCTGCAGTTGGGCTGAGGGACGACCCGGCAATGACAAGGCTGAGGTCTAACCAGAAGGCTCTTGCGTACCAGGCTGATGTGACAACAGGGTGTGGTGAAGGATTCAAGCCAGGGGGTGGCACAGTCCACACATCAGCTGGAAAGCTCCCCTGAGTGCCACAGGAAGTAGTCTTCCTCTACCTGGCTGTTGTCATGGAGACTCGAGCCAGAGGCCCTGGGAGGAACTCCGCTGGAGCTGTAGGAGGAAAACCAAGGATTGGATGAGGACGAGTTCTGTGTAAGGGAAGCCACTGAATGTCATGAGTGTTGATTGGTCACACAGGGGCTCAAGTAGGAGTCCTTGCTCCCAGCTCTCCGTGTTGCCCCCAAACCTCAGCCTTGCTGCTTACCAGCCGTGTAACCTCAAGAACTCTGCTTCAGTCGTCTATGTGTAAAGGGGGAATGGGGACACACGGTCATTACCTCTTTAAGCTCCAGAAGGTGAAAAGCACCTGGACAGGTAGTTACCTCAGAGCTCCATCTTTCCAGATGATTGTATAAGGGTCGGGACCTTGGTGAGGGCCATTGTGCCCCCTTTCCCCTCCTTGGGACTCAGGAAGCCACATGAATGAGGCAGACTGCCAGGTGCTCCCCAGTGTGCACACCTTTCCACCTGGTGGGACCACCAGGCCTACAGTGCCCAGCTGCTTAGAGGACCACACTTGGAAAGCTGTTCTTCTTAACTTTGCACCTTTTTTTTTTTAAGATACCAGTCTGAAATACTTTTATTTTTACTGTGTGATAACTGAAATTGAGGAAGCCCCTCCCAGCTTTTCCACTGCTGGGGACTGAACCCAGGGCCTTCACATGTTAGGGGGAAGCACTTTACCACTGTGCTGTTAGCCCACACCCACACCCCCTGCCCAGAAAGCTATTCTTTTGTTTTGTTTTCTTTTTTGTGGCACTGGGGATTGAACTCACGACCTCGTGTTTGCCAGGCAGGTGCTTACACCACTGAACTAAATCCCCAGCCTTTGTCTTTTTGAGACAGGGTCTCGCTATGCCTTTCAGACTGGCTTTGAGCTCACTTTGTAGCCCAGGCTGGTCTCAAACTTGCAACAATCCTCCTGCCTCAGCCTCTGGAGTGCTGGGATTACAGGCATGCACCACCAGGTCCGGTTCAGAGAGCTATTCTTTAAAGCCATTTTACTAGCACCTCACGGCCAGGGATTTAGCTCCGTGGTGTAAGCACCTGACTGGCAAGTGCGAGGTCATGAGTTCAATCTGGTACCCAAAAAAAAGGACCTCATCACGTTTTTGTTTTTTGGAGGGTTTTTTTGGGTTTTTTAATGAAATGCAGATGCTGCATGTGCATGTGCTGCAGCGCCCTCTGCTGGTGCCCCACTGGGCTTCCTGTCTCTTTCTTGGAAATGGTTCTTAGAACTTGTTCCCTCTTTAAGGCCCTCCTGTGGCCTGGGGTAGGTGCAAGCAGTCCACCCAAGGGATGGGAACCCCATGGCAGGGCTCCCATTCCAGTGGCTTATGACTCCATCACAGGGGTTGTGTCTTTGGCTGTACTCGTCTTCCACCTTTCAAAGACCCTCCCAGTATACTGAAGGCAGCCCCTTTCTTCACCCCTCCAGTGTGCCATACAGATCATCCTCACCTCTCCAAAGCCCTCTAGAAGCAGGACAGGAAGAGGCACAGGCATAAGATGCCCCAGAACCACCACAGCCACCCTGTTAGGGATTAAAAGCCAGCATTTGCCTCAGGCCTGTTGAGAGGCAGCAGCTCAGCCTGGAGGGTTGGCAAGAGGCTGCCAGGCCCTGCTCAGGCTGCAGGTCAGAGGAGGGGGCTGATGAGGGGCTGTTTCTCTGCCAGAGGGCTTCCTAAAGAAATGGAAGAAAAGGGCAACCACTGGTGTGGTACTGATGCTTTTTAAAAAAATTTATTTTTAAGTAAAAGACCCAGACACTTGAGTTCTCTTCTATAAACTGTTTCATATTAGGTTTTCAGGTACAAAATCTCATGGTAAAGTGACAGGCAGTGAAGAGAGGCAGTTAAAGAAAAAATCACGGAGAGTGAATGGCCAGGCCCTTTCATCACAGCTGTGTTCAATCCGTTTTTTTCACTGTGGACCACTTCTCCACCTGCTCGCTCCCTGAATGCAGAGGAGGAGTCACCATCTCAGGTCCAAGTTGGCAGAAGTCTGAAGGGTGGCTAAGCACCCTGGCATGGGTGGAGGAGGTGTTTATCCTGTTGCATATGGGCTCCCAGCAGCCACGTCATGAGTCCCTAATCTCGTGTTGCATGTACACTGGTACCTCAGTTCACAAACCCAATTCTTCCCATGATTCTGGTCGCAAACCAAGTTGGGCAAGAACTGAATCAAATTTCTCCTGAGAAGCCGGGCCTGGTGGTGCACATCTGTAATCCCAGCACTGGGGAGGCTGAGGCAAGAGGATCACTGCAAGTTCAAGAGCAGCGTGGGCTACAAAAGCCAGCCTGAACTGCATAGCGAGACCCTGTCTCAAAAAGACAAAAAAAAATTGTTTCCCCCATAGAGTCAACATTGCACCTAAGCATTGAATTTGATTTGATTCTTGTCCAGTTCAGTTTGCCACCAAAATCATGGAAAGAATTAAGTTCATGAAGCAAGGTGCTACTAATGTGTCCGAGACAGATCTTCTAGGCCAGTCACTGCCAAACCTCCACTCCCTCCCACCGTCTAATCCTGCCTGTCCCACTGCCCCAGCACTGGGGATGTGGTTCTTGTCCCAGGTCTACATCCACGTGTTACATTGAGAGGGGTGACATGATGGATAATGGGCCACCAGTTGCACTGTAGCTGTCGCTCTTGGTCAGAACAACCTCATTAAACCTTTGCTCCAAACCATGGCATTGTTTCAGTCTTGCACAGTTAGATCAAGCTATCAAGGAGAGAAGCATTTACCAGCAAGTTGCCCCTCAAACAGCAGCTTCTTGGTTGAAAACATGTCTCCTCTTCCTTTGTCCCTGCCTGCACATTTGAACACAGGTTTTGGATAAGGATTCAGTTTATGATTTCCCCAAGTGAGCCCCAACAAGCATCACTCAGCCACTTGGTTTTCAAGCTGAAAACTGCTCTGGAAAGCAAAAGGTACCATCAAGTGGATGTGTGCAAATGCCAGTCACTGGGGAGTCAAGGACACCTTCTTGTCCTGTTAAATGATGTCCATTATAACCTGTGGAATCCCAAGCTGCATCCTGGAGCTGGTCATGGAGCGACAGGTGGTAGCCCTGCCTCTCAGCCAGAGCGGTTTTACACAGCCAGTGTGTGGTGATGCTCACACACCCCTGTTCACTCCGGAACACTGATCTCTCAGCCCGAGGCAGCCCCAGTGGTAACTGTCAGAGAACACTCCTTGTCTGATAGTGACATAAAGCAACACTGCTCATTTTGAGAAGTCTGCCATGCAAACAAAAAACTGGGGGACATAAACAGGAATGTGAGAATACTGGTAGAGCTCGGGGGAACACAAGAGACTCATTTGAACATTGTAGCTGAGTGCAGGTTTGAAAATGTCTGTAAGTTTTAAAACAAGTATTTCTGCTGTAGCAAATATATGCACACACTGATCCCCATCTAGGACACCCATGCCCATTCTGGCATGTGTCCTGGGGGGAGGGGATGTGCTGGCCTTGGGTGCCACTATACTTGGGCATGATTACTCTTAGCAGCTGCCACCTGGGCTGGTGACCTTAGGTCCAAATTAAGATGTGCCAGGACAGCAGGTTAGGGGCAGGTAGCAGCCACACACTGGACACCTACAGGAAGCCTCACTCATGTAGACATTCTGTCTCTGCACAGGTCGCACAGGGCAGGCGGTTGCTGTTCGAGCCAAGGCCTTTGGATTCAGCGTCATATTTTATGACCCCTACTTGCAGGATGGCATAGAGCGATCCCTGGGCGTGCAGAGGGTCTACACCCTACAGGATTTGCTGTATCAGAGTGACTGTGTCTCCCTACACTGCAATCTCAATGAACATAACCACCACCTCATCAACGACTTTACTATAAAGCAGGTAATTTGAAAATAGCTGTCCTCAAACCCTGTAACAGTGATGGCAAACATTTTAGGGTTAGAGACGAGTGCCCAAACGGCAACCAAAAACCCACTCACCTATGACAAAGTGCCAACGCTGTTTGTGTGTTCTGTTAGATAAAACTCAGGTGCTAGGGTGATGCTGGGGGGACTAGGCCCACATGCTGACAGAGAGGGCTCTTCGTGCCTGCTGCAGCATGCATCCCATAGGTTTGCCACTACCACCTTAGAAGCATCCTTCTAAAGATAGCACCTGTGGTGGCCACAAGAGGGAATGCAAATGGTTTATGGACACAGTAGAGAGCAGCAAAGAAACCCTTGGACAAATCAGTTATTCAGGGAAGGAGGCAGGCACAGGACACAACAGGCGCTAGCCCAGGACCCAACTGGCTTCCAAGAGCAAAATATCAGATGACAGCTATAGGTCCAACCTTCCCACCTTCCCTTCTAGATATCACCAAGATTTCCTGTTCCCTTCTGCCAAACATACCACAGACCAGCAGAACTCCTAGTTTGCAGCTTTCCTCGTTAAGCCTTGGTTCCACAATGTCCTTCTGCAGCAGCATGATATAACCAGCTTCTCCTTCCTTTCACAGATGAGACAAGGAGCGTTCCTAGTGAATGCAGCCCGAGGTGGCCTGGTGGATGAGAAAGCCTTAGCCCAGGCCCTCAAAGAGGGCAGGATACGAGGGGCAGCCCTTGATGTGCACGAATCTGAGCCCTTTAGGTGCGTGTGTGGCTCAACTCCTGCCAGGGTGTAGGGCCCAAATCTAAAGTGACCTTTTAACTTTTCACATTTTCCCAGACAAACCCTGGGTAGGGAATTCTGGGGATGATGTCTAGTCTCTGCTCTCCAATGTTCTCTTTAATTATAAAAGGATCAGAAGGTCCCCGAAGATTGTCAGAGAAGGTAACGACAAAAGCATCGTGGCGGTGGTTCTGATCTGTAGACAGACAGGCTTCTTCTATACCCTGGAATCATAGTTCTTGTTGGAGGAAGTCAGCTTTCAGTACAACTGACTTTGCCTATGGGACCCATGTGTTTTTAGTCTTTCATGATTGTGTTCTAAAATCCCTAACCATTATGAAATATGACACACAGAATACTCATCTATTCAGATAGCCACGAGTTCCCTTTTTGAGTAGTGCAATTGTGTTAAACTCTTCCCATTTACTGAGTTTGTTTCCATTTACCTAGCTTTGCTCAGGGTCCATTGAAAGATGCACCAAATCTCATCTGTACTCCCCACACAGCCTGGTACAGTGAGCAAGCATCCCTGGAGATGAGGGAGGCAGCTGCCACAGAGATCCGCCGAGCGATCACAGGTGAGCGCCCCCCGCCAACCCGGCTGTAATCTGGGTGGCTCAGAGGAAGCCTCAGCTACACAGCAGAGCAACTTCTCTGCCCTGCAGGTTACACGTCTAACCAGGCGACTGCACAAATGGTTCAGAGTCAAGTTAATTACATTTTGTATGAGCTGGGCTATGTACTCTTGGACTAAATTTGAGAGAGGAAGTCAATCCCTTTACTGCCGGCCAGTGTCTTAAAAACTACAAAGGGTGAACCTAGAGGTAGAAGGGAGGTTCGTTTCTGTGCAGAAGGCTATTTCCCCTCACCACATAGAATACTGAACTTGCTGTGACCTTAGAAATGTACATGTGCCTTAACTTTTACTGTAGGTCGCATCCCAGAAAGCTTAAGAAACTGTGTCAACAAGGAATTCTTCGTCACGTCAGCTCCTTGGTCAGTAATAGACCAGCAAGCAATTCATCCTGAGCTCAATGGTGCCACATACAGGTGAGAAGACGAACTGACTGTCTCACCAGCTAGCAGTCACGGGGAGAAAAAGCCCAAACCTGGGGAAATGGATCTAACCTGGGCAACCGAAGAAAAATCAGCCTTCTCAGTGGGGATTGTATGCATTATCCTCCCTCACACTTTTTCCAGGGCCTAATTTTGATGAACATGACTTTAGGAAAACAGCTTAGAATTAAAGAGTTGTGCAATGTAGCAAGAAGTTTTAGTCGGATCAGGGGCTAGTGCTGTTACTTGCGTAACCTGCAGGGTCATTACCCAGATTGGACTGGCCAGAGTGCTGGCAATTATCTTTCATTTGGAGGACATTATAAAGTCAGGGGCTTTCTCATAGAAAAGGTAAAGATGAGATCACTAGTTGTATTAGTAGTTTTATAATTTGAATCTTCTGTCCAAGAAACACACTGACAAATTTTAAAATCAACTAGACAATATCCTATCCACACATAAAGGCCGAATGTGGTAGAATGTGGGGAGCTGGGGTGAAGAGCGTGAGTATAATGGGGGCACACCCAAACAAGGTCTGGTAAAGCTAGTAGATTCCTTGGCTGAAGTTTCCTTGGCTCCTCCCCACTGGCCCCTATTTATTACTCTTGGGTTCCAGGGAAATGGATATGTCACCCGTAAAGGAGACGACATGGTGTAACCTCGAGTCCAGGAAGTGTTTGGCTTCCCTGAAATCTCGGTTTCTCAGCCCTGGCAGTACTCACATTTGGGGCAAGTTCATTCTCTTGTAGAAACTTGTCCAGTGCACCGTGGGATGTTTAGCAGTATCCCTGGTCTCTACCTGCTGGGTGCCAGAGGCACCTCCCACGCTGGTGTGACAACTGAAAGTGTCACTGTACATTGCCCCGTCAAGTCCCCCAGGAACCATTGGGCCCGAAACGGGATAGTACGTCATGAAGGCTGAATGGGCTATCCTGTCGCCGCCAGATGATGTGGCTGTTTACGTTTCATTCTTGTCCTTGCAAGCATCACAATCTTACTGTTTTTGGCTCACCTTTAAGGGCTCTGCTGTGTTTGTTCAGCTAGTCCAGTGGTGCCAAATCTATAGCATGCAGGTTATTAAGAAAAAAGATGTTAATATGAGGGTTTTTTTCTAAACTAAAATATCAGTCTTCAGGTTTAACTGCAGTGCTGGCACTTTGCAGTAAATGTTTTGGGTTGCAGTTTGGGCACTCATCTCTAAGGGGTTCACCATCACTGAGCTGTACGGTGCAAGACGGGAAGGTGACACGGGCTCTGAGGGGCCAGAGCTCTAAAGAACCAACCTGCAGAGGTCCTCAAGATTTCTGACCAGTTAAACTGGCAGGCCAGGATCTGGAGAGAAGGGCGGCTTCAACGGGAGATGCTATCCTCATGACATCAGTTGTTTTTTTTTTTTTTTTGTGGCTCCGGGGATTGAACTCATGACCTTGCACTTGCCAGGCAGGCGCTTAAGCCAATGAGCTAAATCCCCGGCCCATGACATTAGTTATTAAAAGGGTTTGACAGACTTGTAAATGAAAGTCATTCTAAAGCAGCTCCCTCATAAGTGCATTTAAATACATTGCATTATTTTGTTTTGTGCCTTAGAATCATATGCTGTGTGGGTGGCTCGGCCTCATCCTCCCTACAATATAGACTAAACTAACAGCCAGCTCACCAGTTCCCCTTTCCTGTCCAGGCCCCAACAGAACACGGCACCGACCGGCCTAGGAATTCTGCTTTGTGAATTTGGGTAGCAAAGGCTTATTATACACCACAAATTTCTCACATTTTCTTCATGTTGTCATTCTCAGAATAAGGCCACCGGCAGCTTTTCCGGTGAGGGTTACCAGACTAACAACTTACCTTTCTGTCCTCACATGGCAAGAACTAGAAGTCACTACTGTAATAGCACATCCTACTGGGAAGCAGTTTTTTGTGTGGAGTGGGTATTTTTTGGCTTTGTTTTTGGTGGTACTGGACAATGGCCCTAGAGCCTTGAATATGTTAGGCAACTACTTTAGGACTGTCTCGCTAAACTTTTCAAAATTTTATTTTGATAACGGCTTGGTAAATTGCTCAGGCTGAACTCAACTTCCTCAGCCCCTCAAATGGAATTCCAGGCATGCACAAGGTTGACCTGCCAAGGGATGAAAATTTGAATACAGCCCTTAATAGCACATTTAACTTTCTAAGGCTACTTCCTGCAGTCTGTTGGGAAATCATGAAGTTTCCAAACTTGGAATCTTATTTTCTACAAAGTTTTTCAAACAAAATACAATATCCAGTTTCTTGTCTAAAAGCTACAAAATTACTGGCCTAGTGATTACTTTTTCTTTTTTTTCATTTGGTATTTCTCATTACTTTCGGGCTAGGAAGGACCGACTGTCTCATAATAATGAAAAACACATGACCAGACACTGCTGGACTTACAAGGCCCTTTCTCCCTGCGCTTCTCAGGTATCCACCAGGCATTGTAGGCGTGGCTCCGGGAGGACTTCCTGCAGCCATGGAAGGGATTATTCCTGGAGGCATCCCGGTGACTCACAACCTCCCCACAGTGGCACATCCTTCCCAAGCTCCCTCTCCCAACCAACCCACAAAACATGGGGACAATCGAGAGCACCCCAACGAGCAATAGCAGAGAATACTGAAAGGTAATCATTTGGATTAACTTGGGACCAAGAGACAGTGAAAAATGGATGAACTAAGAGGAAGTCTGTTGACAGTCTTTTTAACTGATCCTGGACATACACATCCTTGATGTTGCAGTGTTACAGCTACAAGAGCTAGAAAACTGAAGATGTCTGCTTACGGAAGCGCTGAAAGACTAGGACGTGATTTATTAACGACCAACTTCTGTTATTGTGTGTTAAGTTTTTCATCTGTGCATCAAATCACAAAGAATAAATAGAGCTTTTTCCTTTATCAGTCCCTTGGACACAGCAGGTCCTGAGCACCTTGCTCTAGAATGTTGCATCAAGAGTTCCAAACATCAAAATAAAAAAATGTTAAAGAGGAAATCCCCATCTGATGACTCTAGTCCCTTTGGTCTACAGGGGCTCGTTACCTCTTTTTACTAATAGGAAGATTAAATTACTACAAAATGGGGAGAAAACTGCCTGTTAGACATCTGCACGCATAGGATTGAAGAGTACAGGCTTCTGTACAAAGAAGTATCTCTCACATCTGAACTGCATACTGAGCGCGCAAGTTGGTTGTTAGTTCAGTAATACCCTCTGATGATGCAAAAAAGAAAAATTATTAAGTTTCACAAGCTGTTTGTACTCAAATATATTTTCTCAGTTTCAGATCCTCAGCTATTTTATTGAGTGGAAAGTCTTGAACTGTAAGGGTTCAAGAAGAATAATGTTGCATTTCCTTATGTCTCAGGAAACACTTTTTATGGTAACTTGTCAGATTGTCTATGAACAAACCCACTTTTTTAGACATTGATAAATTCTTTTCTTCACGTGATATTTTATACAAGAACACTTCAGATGTGTTATTAGATGTGACTGATTTTAACAAATCCTATTAGATTTGTATCAACTAGTTACATGTTCTATTCATAGTCTTTTGTGAATCATTGCCTTTTTGTTTAAAAAGATGGCCTATTTTGAGCCTTTGTATAGGTACATTCCTGTTTTTGTGACAAAAGAAAAACTTTAAACTGTCCCAAACAGAAAAATAATGGCTATCAGAAGTATGTTTTGTTTTAGTGTGAGTTACCGTTACTGTATTTGTTTATTGTAAAGGTGGACATTTAGCGTTCAGTGCAGTTTTCAATAAAAAGTAATTAAAATTTCTGTTAAGTTCTGAAATTCAAGTACATCTCACCAGTGTAGAAGTTCTCTACTTGAGATGCTTAAAGGCAACTACATTGTCAAGTAGCCAATTTCCAACTCATTCCTCCCAGGTTCTGTCTCTTCGCATTACCAGACTCAAGAATGCTAACCCTAACCTCATGTGTTATCAGCATTTAACTGTGATACTGCGACCTCATAGAAGCCCATCGCTCCCAGATCATGCCATCCTAAATATGAAGTCAGTCATGTGTTAATGCAAAGTCAATTCCAGAAACAAAGCTGCTCACCTTTTCAAATTTTGATTTTAATTTACCCCAAACCAAAATTATCTGGCTCTAGTATTAAGGAAGAGAAGTGAGTCTCAATATAACCTAACAATTATGATATTTACATAAAGTGTTGCAAAATAATTAACACTTGCTGTTTTTATAACTTGAGAAGTTTAAGTTCACTTAATGGAGCTTCCTTTTAAAACAGCACTGAACTCTTCATGTTACAGTCCCATAATTTTCAAGAGTCAAACTCCCAAGTTTGTTTATTCTTACCTGTCTTTATCCTTATCTTCCCATTTAAAAACACTAGTGTCTTAAAGAAAGCAAGAGCCTGCCTGGCCTTGTGTCCTTACTCATTTTCAGGTGTTAAGCCCCATCGCAATTCTGCCATGAAAAATCACATTAAAACAACCACACACAGAGAAACATGGAAGATAGGGTTTGTTATTGGCCTATCACCCCAGGAAACAGAAAGACAGTTTAACACAAGCATAAAAAGGAGGTCTGTGTATACCACTGTTTGTTAAATCTAAGACTCAAAAATAGGAAACGGTAAGTCCAGATCCACAGTGTGCCTGGGTTTTAATTAGATCTCAGTTGCTCAAACAGTCCTTTGGAAACAATTGTATATAAAAATTTGACTTCAAATAAGAACATGAAAACAGAAACCACCATACTGGTTTCACCCTAGGGAAAAAAAAAAACATAGTTCAGTCCACACAATTCATGTGTTACTGTCCTAAAGACATTCATTTCTGTCACCTAGCTACATATACCTTTGACAAAGGACGTTACACTCTTTCTTGGGACAGTAATTATGGCTGTATATAGTTCAAGAGCTTAACAGAGCATTAATTTACCAAAAGTTCTGGCCTTTAATAGCTAGCCAGTCTGTTATGAAAACCACTTAACGCTCCATTCCTATGTGGAGCCTAGGAAATGAAACTTAATTCTTTCCCACAGGGAAGAATGCTGTATCCATCAAACAATATGTGGTCAGAGTCACTGATCATAAATAAGTAAGTAAATAAATAAAGAGGGTGCTCAAGGCAAGGACACTCACTGGACCACAACACACAGGATATGATGCTGAGCCTGTGATTCTCCGGACAGTGTTTTAGTACAATGTAGACCCCAGACACCGGGTGCTGCTTCTCCCTCCAACACTTGTCTTTGGCTTCTTCACTCAAGAGGGCAGATTTTGATTAACTGGAACAGACTCACTGCCCTTTAAGGAACTATTCCTATACATGGAGAATGATTATTACAGATGCTATGTGTCAAGATGGTGGCCTTATAAAAATTTTGCTGACCAAATAAAAAGCAAACCATATAGAATCGACCACTTAAAATAACATTTACCATTACTATAATATACCAAAATTCATTTGTATGGACTCATACTTCAAAATTAACTTTTTCCTGCAAATTTTAGCATGTAGCAAAATGAGCCTTTCATCCTAGAAATGCTTTTTACTGAGTGATCACAAAAGGAACGACCTTGAAGACATGACAGCTCACGAATATTATTCTATTTTTAGTATCCCAGCATCAAATTTGAGGTTACATACTTCTCAATACCACCTAAACAGAAAACAAAGTAAATATTTAAAGATTTTCACAGCCTTTTCAACAAAGGGAAGAAAGTAGTGTTTGCTTCTTTGCAAATTCATTGCCACATCAATAGTCTACAAAGTGCGTATCAGAACACTGATGTTGTGTCTCTGAGATAGACCAGAAATTTACTTACTACTGAATGTATACCTGAAGTAGTCAAATAATCTAAAAAAAAGATTATAAACTATAAATAAAAACGGCCACAATTACCCAACATGCAAAAAAAAAAAAATCTCCGACTACATACGAATTCATCATACAATGCATTTACCACCTTACTGCATTTTTAAAATCTTTATTGTGTACTGAACTGATATTCCCAATCAGCCCAAGCAAAGGCATGCCCTTCTAACAGCATTTGCTTAGAGCAGAGATCCTGTGATGATTAAAAAGATGGAGAATCCAAACGACCTCTGCCTGGCAATTTGGGAGAATATGTTGGATGGACTCCAAGTAAACATTTCACACAATCCATTCAGTGACAAGCAAACCTGTTCCCTTTCCATCCAGGGAATAAATATACATGAATGATCACTGCCCAGTCTGGAGTAAGAACCCTCCTTTTAGGGCACTCTTCCAAACCAATAAATAAATATCTAAATACCGAAGAGGGCAAATCAGAAAACTTAAAAAGATTTTTTAAAAAAATGTCTATGTGAAGTGTACTCAATAAAAAACTATCAGCTTTTCTTGTAGTTTCTTCCTAAAAGGTTTGATTTTATTTTACAGGGCACAACAGGAACTAAATTAAAATAAAAGCTTGTTTATTTTATGTTTTAACTGGATAATTTGTACAAAGTTTCCAAATCTGAGACTTAATGTAAAATGATCTAAGGTGAAAATAGAATGCCAGGTTCTAATCAAGAGAGTATCTCAAAGGAATAAGAGTCATCTGCCATGTGCTTTTTGTAAGTGCCCATGCTGCAAAAAAATTTCTCAATAATATGAAGATGCTGGTACAATTTTTCCTATTACGCAATTTCTTACACAATCACATGCGTTACATTTATAGACAAATTTACAATTTGAAAGGAAAAAAGGTTGTCTTAATAAAATTAGTTTCTGTTTTTGTTTTTTACAAACTGTAGTTCAACCAAAGTTCTCAGTCTCCTCATGCAGCAGATGCATTAATTATCTCCACTGGTGTCAGTCCGAAAAATATCTGAACAAATCCTGCCAGATTTGTTTCATTCCACACTGTACACTCTGCTTGGAGCATCACACTAACTTTGAAAATCATCATAGCTCTGATGCCTTGGTCTTCTTGATCTTCATTCATCTTCCTCGTCTTCATCTTCCTCTCCATCAGACAGGGACGTGCAAGGCCGGATCTGTCGGTATCGGTCAAGCCATTTTTCTACCATCTGTGTGACCAGGGGGTGATTACGCCTCCGAGAGCTTTTCTGCATGGCAACTAGGACTCCCCCTTCAGTCACACAGCAATCTAGCCACTCCCTGAGCAGTTTCTCTTGCTGTTCCTCATTACCTAGCTTTGAGACGAGTTTGAAGAAAAAAAGAATACAACAAATCAGAGAATAGGAACAACCTATAGCTGGTATGATAATGAAAAGGCCAAAGCAAACTTTTAGCATGGTTTCATCCTCTTACCAGTTTTATAATTAAAACCCAGTTTTTCAGGTTAAATTTTTAAAAATACCAATGTGAAAATTTTCAAAAAAGGATAGTGGGATGAACACCCTGGAAGGTAATGTGATAGGATAGCAAAAGGGCTAATGTTCCAACTGATCCTGGCAAAGAAAATGCCAGAAAAAGTCACAACTTCAAACACATGACAAGGTAAGTTTACTTGGTAAATTATGTATAGGCTTAAGTTGTACGAGTTACGGTCTATGACTTACTTTTCTCAATGTTGTGATTATAAATGTTTATGATCATTGCTAGTATACTGAATAAAAGATCAATAATTTTATATGAATATGAGCTTCTTGAGAGAGTATTCTTTTGTACAGTCTCACCACCTTCTCTGCCTAATCTGTACTAGCTCAGTGTTCCCTGTATCTATGAACTGCCTAGGCATCTAGCCTCAACCAAGCAGCTAGTGTTCCTCTTCTGGGTAAACTGGTTGTTAGCCTTCCTGCTCACCCACAGTACAATCAAGAGTTTTAAAAGAGCTGACAAACCCTGATTTGTGCTAATCCTTCAGACCTCATCTCCTTACCTGCCCCCTTTATGACTCCCCTTAGCCACACTGGCTTTGGCAATTCTTACAATTCTATACTGTTAAGACTGCAAAACTCATATTCCTCCTTGATACTTTCTCTAGCACCCTATTTAAGTCACAAATTCCCTAGGCTTTTTACTTTTTCACTCATCACATGAGGGCAAGGACTTTACTCCTCAGGTTCCTTGCCTGGTCATCATACACTAATTCTGAAAAGGTGAATTTCAATCTACCTGACCAGAATTTACTATAACCACACTCAGAAATCTAACTGGTACTCAGGTAAGATCAACCTGAAATGCTTACCTCCTGAGCAGATAGAAAATGCACATGAAGTAGTTTCCTTTCACTGTCAACCAGAGGCAAAAATGTGATAGTAACATCATCATCGGTGTTCAGGTTAGCACCAGCACCTCGATTACCATAGCCATCATTTTCCATGGCAACCAAAGCAGAGAAGTGGCCCCTCGTATAGCCTAGAGCAATCGGACTTTTCCAACAAAAACTCTGTTCCCACAACAAAGGCAGATAAACCCCTGAAAAAAAAGAAAAAAATCACAAACATTCAGGTGGAAAGGACCCAGGTCCCTTGCTTCCTGTATCTACTTGCCACTGGACACTACTCTTAACTTCTGAGCCATCCTCTCATCCTCCCCAATTAATCACTGCTTAGGGACATGGCTGCAAACTATATCATCATAGAAACAAGACTTCTGAAGTGTTCTTCAATAATGGCTTACCTTGAAACCGAGTATATCCTAAAGTTTCTCCCCGGAAACTCTTATAATACTTTACTCCATAAACTATAATTGGTCGTCTAAGAATATGTGCAAGTACAAAAATGTGTGTCTGTTCCAAACTTGCTCCAGGCTGTACAAACAAAACAAAAACAGGCAATTCATCTTTAAGATACTTATTATCAAAACTGATGTGTAAAAACTAATACTACTTTCTTCAATATACTGTCTCAATTTTTTTGTTTTGTTTTTCTGAGTCAGGGTCTCACTAGTTCAGACTAGCTTTGAACTCTAGCCAAGGTTGGCCTTGAACTCACCCCAATCTGTCTCAGCACCCCAAATGCTGAAATTGCAGGTGTATGCTACCAATGGCCAGCTCAATTCATTTTTAACAACAACAACAACAAAAAATTGACTCTCAATAGCAAAGTCCTATAAAAATGTAATAGAAATCTACACTGTCCATGCACAAGTATCATTTGCTACCCAAACTCGCAAACTGAATACAGTAGATGTGGATAAATACTGAGTTATGTTTTGCTATCCAATCATACTTTGAAATCTCAAGAACCAGAGATTCAAATAGTAAGGCATGATTTGTATAATCATATCTTGATTAAGTTAACTGGGAAAGTGCTATATACCACAAAGTCTTCTAGAAAAAAAAAAAAGATGAACTTTTATTTCATACAAAGTTAAATGGCAGTATCACCTAACTTGTGAATAGTAATAATCAGTCTACCTTGCAATTACAGTGACCATTAACATAGAGCCATTAAGCACATGTCAGATTAGATTGGCCATGAACCCTGCCCTAATGGCCCAAACAGAAGGTCTTCCTTCTTGGGGTTCAAACAAACTATAGCACTTTCTAGAAAGGTGAGTTTGTTGTGTATATATCTGAAATTTACAGTTTATCATACTCAATGAAATTAGCATGAAACCAAAGGTATAAGAATGACCCACACAGTTCTGTGCTCTACAGAGGCTTCATTTATAAAATAATGTAGGAACAGACATCAGAAAAGTTCATTCTCACGTGAATTAAAAGTCATTCCTGTCTGTGGCAATTAGTTCACAGTAAGTCAGACTGTACTTTTTCCTTTGAATAAGAAAAGGATGTAGCCTCATCACTGGGGAGCATTCTAAAATGCAATGATTTCTCCAGAGCCTGAGAGCTCAGTTGCACCCTAAAAGTACCTCCTATCAGTTCAATGGTCCTGGGAAATCCCCACCTCAGATCCAGAACAGGTTAATCTGCAGGTATGTAAGACAGGAATAAAACCTCCAGTAATGAGGAAAGGGCAGCAATCTCAAGACTACATAGTGCTTAGAATCATCACAGTACAACTTTCATTTTGATTGTTCTCACCACTTAACACAAGAAACACACATCACTTTGCAAGTTCTGCAGTGAAGACTTGCTATGATCATGTATTTGCCAAACAGCAGTCATGCCTAGAACCCAAGGCAACTGATGCCAAGTCAAATACCTTTCCTTTGTACCACAATGCCTCCAACGTGGCTTTCTCAAACTGAGGAATTAAGTAAGACCCTG
The DNA here is from genome assembly GCA_004365215.1 of Cuniculus paca. NCBI lineage: Eukaryota > Metazoa > Chordata > Mammalia > Rodentia > Cuniculidae > Cuniculus > Cuniculus paca. The sequence continues at coordinate 20,605 of RJWT010002117.1, forward strand.
TGGCTTACCTTTCTCATAGAAGCAACTAGGCTGCAGCATCCTTACCTGACTAGCAAGAGAGAGTATAAATGCCCAGTCTTCTTGCCACTGTTCTTCTCTCAAGGAAAAATGTAAACCAAAGCTCTGAGAATACCAGGATTCCCAATCTTTCCACCGTGTATAAAACCTTAAAAAAAAAAAAAAAAAAAGATGGTAAATAAAATATGCCATGTATAAACTACTTTCAATATGCCAATTATTTATTTAGTGCAGTCTTTAGGCAATTCATGTCAAGAGGTTAATTTTAATAATTTTACCTGGCTTCACTGTATTTTTCAAATTAAAAATGCCTCTATTCTGCTAGCAGACATTTTTTAACATATTTTCAGCCAGGATACGATTTACCATCCACCGGAAACTTTCATCAAACCTCAAACACTAGAGGTGAGAGAGAACACTTACTCTCAATTGTCTGCTACTAGTCTACCCAAAAAAAAAAAAATTCTTATCAATGTATCATTACTCGTATAAAAAACAGAAAATATGCCATGTATTTGTAAGAACAGCAAGATCACTGCCCTAAAATTTCGTCCTGTATCTCTGATGATCGTCCGGTAATCTAAAAACAAATCAAGTCCTTTCACATAGTACCTTTGTAAATGCCTCATCCTAAAAAATGAGACAAATCTAAAAACAGATCACCAGCTGACTACAAAACTAAAAGAAAACCCTATTCTTTCCTTACATTACATAAAATATTAACTAAAATTGAAATACTTATGTTCAAACTTGTGGCTCACAGTCTTACAAAACAAGTTGTTATGGTGTGTGTTTAAATGTCTCCCCATTTAGGTGATTACAGGGTTTTGGAGGAGCCTGAATGTAGAATGTATGATTGACTCGTAGTGCAACACAGGGATTAGCGATATTGGGACTAGGGGTGGGTGATTACTGAATCAGACCACTGATTGGATTGACACCACCCTAATCCTGGTAGACTGGATAGAAGGACAGAAAGAGACTTGTCTTGCTCTCTCTCTTGTTGCTTTTGCTGTTTTCCACTGCCATGAATGGTTGCTGCTCTGCCATGCGCCACCCCTGCCTTGGCACCAACTATGGACCAAAATGTCTACAAACTGTAAGTTAAATAAACCTTTTCTCCTTTAGCCTTGGGTGTCAGTGCCTGCCTGGCAAGCTTAGATGTCATGAGTTCAATCCCCAGCACCAAAAAACAAAACAAAACAAAACAAAACAAACCTTTGGGTGTCAGGTATTTTGGCTCAGTAATGAGAAAAGTAAGACACAAGCCAATTACAGACTCGGAAGGAAAGATAGACAAACATCACATTTCTATGTACTTCAATTTTAGATTAAAAAAAAAAAACAATTTGGGGCTAGGCATATGATGGGGTATGTTCCTAACATGTATGAAGAAGCCCTGGGTTAAAATTCCCATTATCAATGCATCCCACCACCACCAAACAGAAACAATCGGCTGTTGTTGGAAGTTGCAAGATAGTAACGTTAAATCAAATGACATCATAGGCATCTTTATGGTAATTTAATAGAGGACTCTGTGGAAAATAAATATATTTTAGAGTTTCTAAAACAAGTTAGACATAACATTCCATAGTATTTTTCATTGGCTAAAAAACATTCTTCAGTTAGGCCCAGTGGCACATGGCTGTACTTCCAGAATTCTAGAAGCTAAGGCCAGAAGATGGCAAGTTCAGGTCTAGTTTGAGCACATTAATAAGACCCTTTCCCAAAACCTTTTAAAAACAAATTTAAAGGTTGGAGGGCAGGTGTCATGGCACACAACTGTAATCCCAGCGCTGAGAAGGCTAAGGAAGGAGGATTTCCATGTGTTCCAGGCCAACCTGAATTACATAATAAGACCCTGTCTCAATTAATTAATGAACAAGGTTTATGTAACTCGGGGGGGATGGCCTTGAGTTAAAGTGCCAGTAGTGCTCCCCGCCTCAAAAATCACATCCTAGGTAACAGGGGTTTTGAGTATTCTCTTTTTCAATTTTTATTTTTTATTAGTACATTTCTCTTAAATCTCAATGTAAAATATTTTTAAAACAAAATGAGTATTTCTCTTTTATAATAGCTAAGAACCAGGGAAATATATTTGAATGTTTTGGTACCAATGAAATAATTGTTCAATCAATCACCTTCCCCACACACCAAACCCTTAATTCCAAAGCAAGATAGCTCATGAAGAATAGGCAAGCGCTAAATTCAGCAACATATGAGCACATACTACAGGGCTGCAGTTTTGTTTTAACATTCAAAAATCAATGCCATGTTCATTGACAGTAGAACTCACTATTCGCAAGCTAAAATAGTCCCTCAAATCTACACATTCTACACAACTCCAATTAATGTCCCAGGAGGATTTTTATAAAAATTGCTAAGACAGATCCTAAAATTTATACTGAAATCCAAAGGCCCTAAATAGCCAGCAATCCTAAAAAAGAAACACTAAGTCAGAAGACTTCTGATTTCAAAACTCATTTAAAAACTATAAATAAATAGGAGGGGACATAGCTCAGTGGTATAATCGCCTGCTGGCAAGCGCAAGGTCCCAAGTTCAATTCCAGCCACCAAAAAAAAAAAAAAAAAAAAACTGTACATAAAGATAATCTCATACTGATACAATAGTCAGCATATAAACCAAAAGAACAGTCAAAAAATCTGAAAACAGTGCCAAGAAAACAGGATGACAAAAAACAGTCTTTTCAATAAATGGTCCTGGGATAACTGGATATCCAACATGTAAGACGATGAATTTAGGTCTTTATACTTCACATTTTAAACAAAAATTTCAAAAGTGATCAAAAACCTAAATGTGAAAGTTAAAACTCGAAAAAGTCTTGGAAGAAAATAGGTGTAAATCTTTGTGCTAGAAAAGATTTCTTTAGAGGCAAAAACACAAGTCATAAAAGAAAAATATTGATCAAAATGAAAAAAAACCACTGAATAAAATATATTTGCAGATGATATATATCTAATGAGGAATTTGATACATAGAGAATATCTACAACTGAATAATGAGACAACTCTTAAAAAATGAGCACAAGAGAGCTGGGAATATGGCTTAACATGCTTGAAGCCCAAAGCTGGGGGGGTGGGGAATAATGTGGAATGCTATTTCATCAAAGATAATATATAAATAACTATATTATTAACACATAAGAAGATAGTTATTAAGCACATGTAAATCAAAATGAGATGCTACTTCATGTGTACACAAGAATGGCTATAATCAAAAAGAATAAGTATTGGTGAAGATGTAGAAAAACTGTTATCTTCATACATTGTTGACAGGAATATATAATGGTAAAATATAGCTTGGCAATTTCTTAAAATGTTAAACATGGCTTTACTACATGACCTAGCAATTCCAGTCATAGGTATCTACAGAAACGAAAATGTACCGTTCCAGAGACTTGACTTGTACATGAATGGTGACAGCAGCATAATCTATAGTCGAGAGAAACTAGAAACAACTCGATGTTCATCAGCTAGTAAACAGATAAAATGTGGTATATAACCCCACAATAGAATGTTCTTTAGTCATCCAAAGGAACAAACCACCAATACATGCTATGGCATGGATGAATCTTTTTTAAATTTTATGCGGAGAAGAAGTTATTCACCAAGACCACATAATTTGGTGATTCTACTTATATGACATGTCCAGAAAAGACAAATGCAAGACACAAAATAGATTAATAGTTACCCAGGACTGGGGCTGGGAAGAATGGGCTTTAAAAAGACACAGAGTTTTCTTTATGGCTTGATGAAAATATTCTATAATTCTGTTGTAGCGGTAGCTTCACAATTCTATTAAATTTAATAATCACTGAACAGTACAGATAAATCAAGTGCATTTTATGGTACACAAGTTATACTTCAATAAACCTTTCTTTAAAAAAAGCAACAAAAATCCAGCAACAAAATTCCCCAGTCCAGGGCTGGGGATTTAGCTCAGCAGCCTAAGCGCCTGCCTGGCAAGTGTGAGGTTGTGAGTTCGATCCCTGGTGCCGCAAAAAAAAAAAAAAAAAAAAATCCCCAATCCTCACACTCCCCCAACCCTCAGGTACTGGGGGAATCTAACCTAGTGCCTCATGCAATGCTAGGCAAGTACTCTACCACTGAAATGCATCTCCAGCTCTTTAGAATTTGTGAAAGACATTTCAGTGGAAGCCGGATGTGGTGGCTCACGCCTGTAATCCCAGCACTTGGGAGGCTGAGACGGGGAGGATCGAGAGTTCGAGACCAGCCTGGGGTACAAAGTGAGCTCAAGGCCAGTCTGAACAGCATAGTGACACCCTGTCTCAAAAAGATAAGGGCTGGGGATCTAGCTCAGTGGCCTAAGCGCCTGCCTGGCAAGCACGAGGTCATGAGTTCAATCCCCGGTGCCACAAAAAAAAAAAAAGACATTTCGGTTTTATGTTTCTATGCATTTGGAGAGGCTAGCAGTTACATATTTATTATTTGTCTATAGAAACAGCATTTATGGCAGTTTATATTGAAAAATGTTAATGACAACCCAAAGCTAAAGATAACATCACCAAATAACGAAAACGGCAATAAGGGCCAGGAATATAGACCAGCAGCATAGCGCCTGCCTGACAAGTACACGGTCCTGAGTTCAATTCCCCATACCAGAACAAAAAACCAGCAATAATTCTGTATGAACTGTAATTTTTTCCTCATTTATATCCCCATCTGTCCCTCTAAAAAATCAGATTTACATGTCAATAAAAGGAAAGAACAATACTGTACATCCAGTCTTGAGAACTTGAGTCAGCTCAAATTACGGGTATTCAACAGAACAGCACAGTCACACACACATGAATATAACCTACCTTGAAGTAATGAGGTAGTTTTCTTTCTCAGTTCTTACTAGAAATGTTACAAGACTTAAAATATATCTCCAAGCTGATTTGGATTATGGGGAAAAGGGTACCTACCTTAGCAAAGAGCTGCTTTAAAAAATAATTTTTTAAAAAATCACACAAGTGTCATGCTGGCTCCACCTTTCCTGGCCTAAGCTAAGATCCACGGTTTCTCACCCCTTCTTATTCTGCTTTGTAACAGTCACGTGTTGCGCTTACAGAACCCCTGAACTGATGGCAATCACAATTCCTCTCCTTCCCATTAGCTAATCTCTGTTCCACATCCATCCTCAAGATAATACAGTAATACCTCAGCTCACTAACACTTCTGTTTGCAAACAACTCAGTTCACAAACAAAAGGGTTTGACAAAACTTTGCTTCTGTTCACAAACACCTCATCAGGTGACAAACATGACCAGTCATCTTCCCCAAAAATCATAAAACAAATTAAGTTTGTTAACCGAGGTACCACTGTATAAGGATGTCCCTGTAGGGGCTGGGGATCTAGCTCAGTGGCCTAAGAGCCTTCCTGGCAAGCGCGAGGTCGTGAGTTCAATCTCTGGTCCCGCCAAAAAAAAAAAATGGATGTCCCTGTGATCAGTGTACTCAATGTGGCCTGAACTGTCAGATAAAGATGTCTCAGCAGGCATGGGAAAAAGTCATGTCAAGCACACTTTGAGGAATCTTGTTCATATGCCAGCTCCAGGGCTCCACTCCTGAAGCATCCTTTTAGAGTGAGGACCACTTGCTGAAAGTTCTGCTGCAACACTGAGCAGCGGGAAACAAACAACACTTCTTTCTCATTCTAACAGCCACTTTCCCTACCTAGCCCATTTACTTACTACTTCAGATAACAGTACCCTCTTCCAACTTCTGTGCTAAGACTGACAGGACCTCAAATGACTCACAAGCACCTCAAAATTCTAGTCCAATCCAAATATCAGTGGCAACTCTAATACAAAAGATCACCTTCTGCCAGCTTTGAACAACAGGTAACATAAGCCCTTACTTACTAACCACAAATATCTTAAAAAAAAAAAAATTCACAATTAGGAAAAAGACATCACCTGCTGAAATTTACAATGTACTTTTGGACCTTACAATATTACCACCAGAAGAAAGACTACCAGTCTGCCTTTTAAAAGGGAAATTTGCAAAGTGGTAGATTCACCACAGCTAAAATTCATTAACAGAAGGGAATATACACTCTTCACAGAGCAGTCACATCACATCAACCAAGCTTATACGGTTTATCTGTGAAACCACAATACCAAAAAACTGCTTGCGATCACAGGAACCAAACCCTTCTAACCTTCTCAGCATAAGCACATCAAATCATCATCAGATTATTGCTTCATAAGCATGCAACCAGATGAAGAGGGGCAAGACAGGCTAAATAGTAACATGAAATTTACCTAACAGGATGAAACTCCCTCACCATAGAACTAGTCTTGTCCATATTACCAGATCAATGCACAGCATCCACATCCATTAAAAGGCAACAAAGTTCTTTTCCTGGACAAAGACTAAATGACTAAGCCATCTATCTGAATGACATATTTTTTTTCTCCATCTGTATGATACATTCAATCAGGGTTATATGTAGGCTCACCAGCGAGGGAGTCGTTTTATTCAGGTAATCAAAAATTTTTTGCTCTATTGTATTATGCTTTAATCTACAATTTAGCTCAAGAAAGTTAATTATATTAATCTCACTTCCAAATTCTACAGAGTATTTTCATTAAGTGTTTAACAAGCATTCACTATACACCAAGCTATTCGGGGTACTAACCTTCCACAATGTAACAAATCAAAGTTATCTGTTCTCTTTATATTTTGATTTACTTCATGCAATCCCTAAGCATAATGTCAAAATTCACAACCAGTAAATGCTCAAAAATGCTAAAAAGACACCAGGATATTTTGAGACAACTAGAGAAGTATAACTATCGACTGTATGTCAGGGAACTTAATCTTAGGTATAATAATGGTGTGACTAAGAGAATATTCTTGTTCTAGAAAGATTAATATTGAAATGAAGAGTAAAACATTATGAGGTCTAAAACTAACTGGTAGAGCTGAGTATTTAAACATGTAGTGATAAACCAAGTAAGCAAAATGTTAACTTGTCAATCGAATGAAAGAGACACTGGGATTTAGTGTAGTTTTTTTAAATGTTTGTGAGGGTTTGAAAATTTGCAAAAAGCAACCTTGAGTCCCTGCCCCAGGAAGAAAAACAGCTTAAGAATAATGTCAATATTAAAAAATTAAAGTTGAACAAAAATATGTAATCACTAAGTACTTAACAATTCTGAGCAAATACCAATTGTTAAGGCTATCAAATCTTTTGTTATTCCCATTTTATAAAAATAAAAATGTTTCTATTTTAAAGTTTCAAATGTTTTAATTTTAAAACTCAGCTATAAAAGGTATGAAAGCCCCTGAAATACTCTTTAAGTGTTCTAAGGTCTAAAACCAAAAAGAATTTTTCTCTAGCTTCCACAGAAAATCCAACTGAAAAGTATCCTACGGGTAATGATCGAGCAACTGCAGTCCAGGTAGAAATAGTGAAAGATACCAGCTCACCAATGTGAACAGTCATGCAGGCTGTCATGCAGAGCTTTCCGAAGCACCGAGTCCTTGTCATAAATGCCCCACGTAGCTTGTAGTACTGAGTCAAGTAAGCAGTCTCCTGCAGTCCGGTTCCAAAGGGCATAGAGTCGACTGTCCAAACGTGTAGCCAACTCCAAGGACCAGTTTATAATTGGCGATTCTTCTTCTAACTCTATGGAGAATTTAAATAATGTGTTCAACAGAATTTGAATAACAAGTTCATTTTCATGCCTATGTAACCACAAACTATTCAATGGTGTAAAAAAACCTATCTTTTTTACATGTAAAAAGTAACTGATATGGCACTAATAAGTACCTAAATAAATTTGATCTACTGAAACAAACTTTTTGAGTTTATCAAACTTCTGAGGCTCTGGAATGATTTATTCAACATTTAAATTCTTTACCATTTTATTTTCTTAAAAAGGCTCAAAATAGCCAGGCGTGGTTGTGCACACCTATCATCTTAGCACTTGGGAGGCTGAGGCAAGAGAACTGCTGCAAGTTCGAGGCCAGCCTGGGTTATGAAGTGAGCCCAAGGCCAGCCTGAACTGCACAGTGAAGTCCTGTTTAAAAAAGACAAAAAAAAAAAAAAAGCTTAATATAATTTTTTTTTATTTCTGGTACCAAATAAATTTTTTAAATGCTTGATATAAAAATATATTCATTCTTGAATAAGAAGTAGAAAACCAAAGAAAGAATTTTATATCTTTGTTTATCCCATCAAAGTTAAGAGTCATAAATAAGCTTTCTTTCTTCCTCTTTTTCTTTTGATGCTTGGGGTCAAACCCAGGATCTTGTGCCTGCTAGGAAAGCACTCTACCACTTAGTTATACCCCTAGTCCTAATGACTACTTTTAAAACAGAATATGAACCAGGTATGGTGGCGCACGACTGCAATCCCAGCACTCAGGATGTTGAGGCAAGAGAATCGTGAGTTTGAGACCAGCCTGGCTTACAAAGTGAACTTAAGGCCAGCCTGAACTGCATAGTGAGATCATGTGTCCAAAAAAAACAAAAAACAGTAGACTGTGACGCTGCTCTTAAGGACTTTACACCTATAATTTAAAAATAAAAATAAGCATGCCAACTATACACCAAACTATTCCATACATCTTTTTTTTTTTTTTGCAACACTGGGGATTGAACTCACGACCTTGCGCTTGCCAGGCAGGCACTTAGGCCGCTGAGCTAGATCCCTGGCCCTGGCGTTTTTGAGACAGGGTCTCACTATGCCGCTCAGGCTGGCCTTGAGCTCACTTTGTAGCCCAGGCTGGTCTCAAACTCACAACGATCCTTCTGTCTCAGCCTCCCGAGTGCTGGGATTACAGGCATGAGCCACCACATCGGCTATTCCATACCTTATAAAACAAAGCAAATGTTAATTATCAGATAAAGGTAAATCACAATCATTAATTACATGCTTACCTTTCTGAACATCTCTATCAAGCACCTCATCAAATAATTTTTCTTGGACTGTTGGAGGCAAGTCTTCAATATCTATTTAAAAAAAAAAGACTTAAAAGATATTTCTTTTATTTCATACTAACACAAGCCTTTAACAGTAATGTCCCCTGTAATAACTCCCTTTCCACTGAAGACTGTCAAGGGTGTTTTTTTTTTTTTAATGTGTATATGTATGTGTTTGGGATATAAAATATTTCCTTCCTGTATTTCATTGCCAAACCCTGATTTAATAAATAAAGAATAGGCCAGGAGGGGCCCGGGATTTGGCTTACTGGCATAAGTGCCTGCCTGGCAAGTACAAGGTCCTGAGTTCAATTCCCAGGACCACCCCACCCCCCAAAAAAAACACACTTGGACCAATAATTATAAATTTTTTTCTCTTTTCTTTATACATATACCAACCTGTTACTTTCAAACTTTAGAATTTTCTTATAAAAATTAATGAACTATGCATCTTGTCATTCAGTCTTTTGTAATCCTCCTCAAATCCTCTTCTCTGTAAGTAGCCTGGAGTAAGAAGCATTACCCTTAAAAGTATCTTTCAAAACAAAAACAAGTATTTTTAGATAAATGTGGTGGTGCATGCCTGTAATTCCAGCACTTGGAGACTCAGACAGGAATATCACTGTGAGTTCAGGGCCAGGCTAGGCTATAAGTGAGCTCAAGGCCAGTCTGAACTACATGGTTAGACCCTGCCTCCAAAAAAAAAAAATTTTTTTTTCAATTCAAAACAAAAATCCAATCGTGACTTGGGGTAAGTTTAAATATACAGAGTACATTTAGATTTCTATTTGCTCTGATTTTAGCAGGCTTAGTTATTATTATCTAACATTTGTTAACTGCCTCTGTTTATATCTTAATATAAATGTTCAAAACATTCAGATTCCAGAAGGAAGCTTGATTTTAGAAACGTTTGATGTTTGGTATAGTTATTCAATGCCAAGTGACAAAAGGCATCCTGGAAGACATTTTCAGCTGCCAACAAGTTGAAAAATGGAAACAGGCTTCACAAGTACAGTAGAAATGAATGTAGTAAGTGAAAAAGAATGGTATGTTCAAAAGTACCAGTATCTTTAAATTAAATAACCTAACTCTATACATCAAAAAGCCCATGTTCTTAATTCTATCTCTTAAATACCAGTTAACCAACAGTTATCTAATTTCAAAATACAGACTTGAAAAGAAAGAGAAAATTAAAAATAGACTGAAAAGGATATTCTAAATAACACCAAAAAAAAAAAAAAAGACAAAATATCTTTAAAAAGATCTGAGACCCACAAACAAATCGGTTACTGACTACTAAAACATTTGTTTACAAGCGCCCTCAAATTGATTACTTCCAGCATAAATAGCACAATCAAGTCATTAAACATGCCTACACAGTAGCTAAATTATTTTCTTACAAAACCGCAATTTTCATCCACAAACAAAAATACACTATAATAAAATAGAAATTTCATTTCGCATTAAATTTTGGAGTTACCTGCTGGCAAAGTAAATGTTACAAGGTCAGTTAGAAAATAGCAAGCAAAATCCCCTTTTCTCTGATGAAGAGAGGCAGCTATTTCTCTCCGGATCTGTTCTGTCAGTTCAGGACACACCATTGCTGGAATACACTTTGCTGCTTGCTGAGACACCTTAAATACAAAAGAAGCTTTGCTCTGTACCTCATTTATCATAAATAGAAGAACATAACAGCTTTTAAAAGAAATTAGCAAAATTTCCCAATAACTCAGTTCGTTCCAATATTAAAATATTATTTCCTCGTTAGTAGATGTATATATTAGTACAACCTTTCAGGGAAAAGGCCACAAAAATATTTCACCCAGATTCAGTAAAACACCCAAGTGGGTGGCCCATGCCTGTAATCTAGCTCTGGGAAGGCTGAGGCAGGAGAATCGTGAGCATAAAGTCAGGCTAGACTACATAGTGAGTTCAAAAATAAGACCCAGTCTTAAAAAAAAAAAAAACTAAAAAATTTACATTTATATAATATCATCAAGGTATGTCACAGGAGCAAAAAGGAAGACAGAAAAACCTAGACAGACTAACCATAGTGTACCCAATAAAAACATTCTTAAAAAAAAGTTAGCCGGGGATTTAGCTCAGTGCCGTAAGCACCTGCCCGGCAAGCACAAGGTCCTGAGTTTGATTCCCAATACCCAGAAAAGAAAAACAATGTTAAACACTCTCAACATGTTTCAAGTACCCTGACTTGAAATAAAGAAAACAAATTTAAATAAATTTCCCTCTGGTCTCAAACTCATCCCCCGCTTCCCCATTTGCTACCACACTTAATTTTTTAAAAAGCATTTGGCATCTCTAACTTTCAACAAAGATGGAAAACCCATGAAGTCCAGACTAACAGACAGAGCTGTATAAACACTGTTACAAAGAACACAATCACAGAGGCCACTAAGAAAGGAAATACAACGAACTATAGAGGACTATAACTTTCTCCCCACTTTTAAAAATGCTGAAAAGCAATAAACCATTCAAAGATTTCACTTTATATTTCAGCTTTATTCAGTTTATGGACGTAAAAAAAAGGATATACAGAAAATTTTGAAATAAAAGGTGAGTTTCTGCTGTGAGTTAAGAGTCTAGCCCCAACCCAAGCGAGTCTGTCAGCTCTATTCCGTCTGTCACCAACCTGCTGATAAAGCAATCTGGTGACCTTCCTGAAGGCAGTTTTCCAGTCACGTAGGGTCTGCAGCAGCAGGTCTCTCAGTAAAACCACTCAAAGAGTTAAGTTTTACTGATAATTCAACTATGTAGTATTTGTGGACAACTAACTACAAGTAAACAGGGTTTAACTATTAAGTAAAAAGGGTTTCAAAATCCCTGCATAAAAGAGAAAACTATACAAAAATTCAGTTCTATTAAGATTTCAGTGGCTAACACTGCTAAAACAGATATCAAAAGTGAAATTTTTGCCAGGGATATAGTTCAGCAGCACAAGCACCTGTTTGGCAAGCATAAGGTCATGAGTTCAATCCCTGGTTAAAAAAAAAAGTGAAATTTTTAAAAAGCCTTTTCCAAAAACTTCCAAAAATGACCTGTAAGCAAGTTCAAGGTCAGCCTGTACTACACAGTGAGACCCTGCCTCAGCACGACTCCCCACAAAAAAAAAAAAAAACCTGCACTGTACCCTCAATACTGAAAAATTCCAAGAAAAGCATCGCCTCTAAGTTTTCACTCTTTCACCACCATGTTAAGAAGCAAGACAGGTCCCTGAAATCTGCTTGTTATCTTCTTGCCTCTTCAATATTATGATTTTCAACATCTTAATGCTAGTAGTTTTCAATGTAGGGCCCATGAACTTGAGAAGGGTCCATGAACGTAAATGGGAATTGTATTTCAATTAAATTTAAATCCTTCAATTTTACTAACTTCTTGCCCATAATAAAATGTATTTTCTTATAGACTAAAAATATGGCTTAATATTTTGATAATTATATTTCAATTTAACTGATTTCATTTGTAATCATACTTTTCTTTAAAACATTTTCGGAGTCCCAAAGTCCCACTAGACTACCAAGTCCTTGACATAAATCGCAATGAAAAGCCTAGACACATACTCCAAAGTCAACATTCTCCTGTTTTCATTCCAGAAAAACCTGGCTTTGTGCTTTCTCTGCAGACGCATCCCAAACCCTTACCTATTATCCCCCCAAGTGTCCCTTCTAACCCCTTTAATACCATCCTTTGAAGTAACTGCTCCACCGAAACTACAAGTCCATTACCAATTTTATTTCTGATCTGTAACAAACCCCTTCCACCTCTCCCGTGCTGTACCAAGATTGGTCCACATGTCCCACAGAATTTAGCAATGGTAAGAATTTGCTGGTTCCTGGATTGGTTCATAAAGGACATTTCAGGTTCCATTTGGATCACTCACTCACACTCTTTACCTCTCTTCAATCATTTGGTCTGGATAAAACCAGTTGCCAAGAGTCAATACTGTGCAGGAGCCCACATAGCAAGGAATTGAAACCTCCTGCCAAAATCCATGTGAGTGATCTTGGGAACACATTCTCTAACCTAGCTAAATTTCTTGACTAGCTCATTAACCACCAACTTAACTGCAACTTTGTGATAAATGCAGCCAAAACTATTCAGCTCAGCCTCTACTAGATTCCTGACTCCTGCAAACAGAAGTAACAAACATTTATTATCTTAAACTACTAACTTTTCAGGTAATTTGTGACATGGCAGTAAGTAATAAATATACTAGGTGCTCTAATTTCATCCCACTGCTAGTCCCCAGATTTTCTTAGGAGTTCAGTGACTTGTGACAGCCTACTCTGAACCCTGTTCTCTACCAGCTTGAGGGGAACCTATGAATACCCTAAAAAATTTAACCAGGGTTCAGAGCTGCCTTTTCTACTTGTCTCCTGCCATCACTAGCAACTATACTATAATAACCTTCCTTCCAATTCACAACTGGTATCACGACAAAATGCATCCAGGCCTTAGACACTATACAAACCGCATCTTAACTATTCTATCCAATGTTCTTCCTGCTCTGTAATTATACAGTTCCCTTTCAACAGTGCTCCTCTCCCTTATATTCAGTAAGCCTGTTCGTTATTTTCATCACAGCCTTTGGTATCTCTAAACCTCTCCTTCCTAAGTCCACCCATTCCTTCCCCCTAGTGTCAATGGAAATCTAACCAAACTGAATACAATGGCTGTTGACCATGATCACATTTTCATCTAACTTGCATGTTTTTTTAACACTCTACAGTGTCCTGTACATAACGGTACCCAAATATTGACAAATTTGAATAAACAAACGCGCTTAAGTACACAAGCTGTGTAATGACAAACTTGAGTCTGACTTTGTACTTTTATTGTAGTTCTCTTTTTTTAAAAAAAAAATGCCCAGGCCGGGGCTGGTGGCACATGCCTGTAATCCCAGCACTCGGGAGGCTGAGGCAGGAGGATTGTTGCGAGTTCAAGACCAGCCTGAGATACAAAGTGAGCTCAAGGCCAGCCTGAACAGCATAGTGAGAACCTGTCTCAAAAAGACAAGGGCCAGGGATTTAGCTTAGTGGAGAAAGCACCTGTCTGGCAAGTGCGAGGTCACGAGTTCAATCCCCAATGCCACAAAAAAAAAAAATGCCCAGATGATAAAATCATATCTTGAATACTGCAATTTTTATTTATCATTTGTAACATCTACTTAGTTGTTACTAAACCCAAAACTTCAGAATCAGTTAGGTCTATTATCTTACCACTACTCCCACATCCAGTGCACCTGCTTCTTAAGACTAAGTACATCTCCATACCACCCTGCTTCTTTCCATTTCTACAGTCACCATGCTACTGTCAGTTTCGGCCAGTCTCATTGCAGCAGGCTCCTAATTAGGCTTGCCCCACTTCAATGCATGCCAAAACACAATCTGTTCTTGTCAATTCATTGTTCTTGTCCTTGCTCATCTTTCAGAGCCCTCAAGATAATCTCTAAATTCTTTGACAAGGAAGGTATGCCCTCAAATAATATTCCTCTTTTACTACCCTCAGAGTAATCTTTAAGATGCCTTGATACAGAAGATCCTTCATAATCCTGCCTCTATTCCTCTCTCATACTTCCCTTCTCTCAGTCCCCAATCACTACTCAACCATTCTGAAATGTATACAGGTGAATTCACCACACACACATACCAAGACCTATGGTCCCTGCAAAAATGGTTTCCTCAACTCCTCTCCCTTGATCCACTTCACATGGCTAGTCCTCCACCAAATTTAGGTAAAATATTACCTGCTCTAAGTATGAAGGGAGGATGCCTGCAAACACCCATAAGTACTCACACAGCACTTAGAACTTCATCACTGCATAAGCTGTAGAGCTACCCATTCATTTTTCTACTTTTGTGGAAATTTACTCAAGGAAGACCCAAGTCTTCACAATTCCACCCTCAGCACAGTGCCTGGCATACAGCACAGTCAATAAGTATTTTTTAAATGAGTAACAGGTACATGCCAGTGCCTTTTAAACATAATTCAAGTAATGTTTAACTGAAATATTGTGGTAAAATGTGCTGCTTTAAAAGCATATGCTGCTACAGGGGAGTGGCGCACATCTGTAGTCCTGACTACCCAGTAATTTGAGACAAGAATATCACTGGAACCTAGGAGTTTGAGGCCAGACCAGGACACAGTTACACATTATCAGAAGAGAAAAAATTAAAAAGCACACACCCTTAAAAATTCTACACTGTTAGTTAGGCATAGTAGCGCACACCTGTAATCCCAGCACTCAGGAGGCTGGAGCAGGAGGATCACCACAATTTTGAGGCCAACCTGGGCTATACTGAGTTCAAGGACACTTGAACTACATAGCGAGACCCTGACTCAAAAAACAACAAAGATTATATATTATTGAAATTGCTTGAGTTTAACATAATTTCTTAAATGTGGGTAAAAATATATAAAATATTTAAGAACTGTTTAGAGAAACATTACAATGTCAAAAATGAAAACTAAAGAACATATCTCCTTATTATAAAAGAATATTTAACCAAGATGCCACACTTACCTCCGTAAGCAGTATTGCTAGCATATCCTGTCTTTGAAAACGTATAGCTAAGTGTACCAGAGTATATCCAACATCAAAGGCAGAAGGACGATTCAGCAAGCGTACTTCATCAGCAGTGAGTTGACGTGCAATATCTCCTCCTGATGACTTGTATGCTTCTATGGCAGCTAAATCACCTTCTACTACCCCTAAAACAAGCATCGAGATAAAAAAGCATTTAATTCTATCCTCCTTTATAAAAGGTCCAAACCTGTAATGTTCACATCAAAATCTAAGTGCTTCGTTGTGCTTCCCAGGACCCTGAAGTATCATTTAAATGTCCTAAAGAACACAAGGAAAACTCTATTCTTCTCCCTTTTAAAATTTCTTTCCAGACCTGGAAGTGTCTCAGTAGGCACTTACCTTATATTAGTGCTGTAGAAGAATTATTAGAATACAGTAGCAGGATTGAAAAGAGAAGACAGAAAGCCCTGTGCTGGTTCTGACCTCATCCTGACTGCAGAAACCAAGGAGACATGGATACACTTCCAGTTGGCATTGGGCTGCTTTTGCCCTTTACTGCATTCTTGAAATCTAATTTTAAAAAAAGCTCTGCTTTCCAGACCACTGTTAAGCTTTAGAACAACTTCCATCTCAAAACAAGTTTTCATTGTAAGAAAATGTAACGTTTTCATTGTAAGGAAAGATGGTAATATTTTTATTTCAGATCCTCTCATAGATGATACTTCCTTGTATCAAGAATTGCTAATAAAATAAAACCTAAACTAGGTAATAAAACATTACAAACTAGTTAAGGGCAGAGGATAAAATATACATCACCTTCTCCAAATTCATTTTTAAAAAAACTCTCCATTCCCACTGAATCATTTTATTGATCTTAACAAATTATTGTTAAAAATCCTGTTTACTAAGCAGTATTGTATGAATATGCAGCCTTGGGGAAAAAATGAAAGTGTAGATTAGCTTCCACCTTTATATAAATAATGCTTTAAAAAAAAAAAAGACTATAGGACCAAGTAATTTTAAGTGTTTCAAAAAATTATTGAACAGAATGCTAATATGACCTAAAAATACACTTACAGTACTTAAAAAAAAACATGTTTTAATCGCCATTTTAAATTAGGAGTCAAGATAGATGTATCTTACAGATTGGCATAATAATCTTCCACTTTACTAAAAGGAAAAAAAAAAGTCTTAAAATGATAATTCCCACATTCGTTTAATACTAATGGTATATTGAGGACATTACTAGGCAATAAGAGAAACACAAAGACAGTATGACTCCTATATTAAAAATCTTTTATAATCATATCTATGGGCTAAAAAAGGCCATCTTTGAAAGTTTTCAGACTTTAGTTATAGATTCATTCTGCAAGCCCAGATCATCCCCCACAGATCATGTTTCCTCTTCCCCCACCATACACATACATTTTTCAGGTTAAGAGCTCATGGTAGAGCTAGACATGGTTGCATGCACCTAAAGTCCCAGCACTCAAAATGCTAAGGCAGAAGGACCACCTGGAAAAGAGACCTTCCATCTCCAAAACAAACAAAACATAACACAACACAACACACAATACTGGGGCTAAGACTGTAACTAAGTGGTATAGTGTTTGCGTAGCAATGTGTAAGGCCCTGGATCCAAACTCAAGCCCCTAGCACCAACAAAACAAAACCAAAAAATAAAATAAAAATCCTTCATCGTATCAACAATAACTTCTTGTAGAAAATTTTTATTTTTACAGCAATGTTGCTAATACATTCCTTGCTACATGCCCATAAGTTCAGCTGTGAATCCCACCTCTAACCTACTTTATAAAAATCTTCAATACATACATATGAACAACAGTGACCTAGAAGGCATTAGGGCTAAAATTTAATTGAGTTGGCATGAGACAAGAGTGATAAATCTTCCCAAAGGACAAACTAAGAGAATAGACACAGAAAGTGCTACTTGACTCAAAGACAATCCTGGGGCTGGAGATGTAGAGCACCTGCCTAGTATGTGTAAGCCCTAGGAGCAAACTTCAGTAATACACACACAAAACTACAGTTAAAGAATTTTCTAGCTGGGCGTGGTGCCACATGCCTGTAATCCCAGCACTCGGGAAGCTGAGGCAGGAGGATTGCTGCAAGTTCAAGACCAGCCTGAGTTACAAAATGAGCTCAAGGTCAGCCTGAACTGCATAGTCACACCCTATCTCAAAAAAAAAAAGAAAAACAATTTTCTATTTCTAATTATGTTAAGCGCACAACTCTAAAACTTCTGTTTTAATTAATAGTTAAGAACTACCCCACAAGTCTTTTTTTTTTTTTTTTTTTTTTTTTTTTTTTTTTTTTTTTTTTTTTTTTTTTTTTTTTTGCGGCACCAGGGATTGAACTCATTACCTCACACTTGCCAGGCTGGAGCTTAGGCCACTGAGCCAACTCCCTGACCCTTGTCTTTTTGAGACAGGGTCTCACTATGCCATCCATTCAGGCTGGCCTTGAGCTCGCTTTGTAGCCCAGGCTGGTCTCGAACTCCCAACGATCCTCCTGTCTCAGCCACCTGAGTGCTGGGATTACAGGCATGAGCCACCAAACCCAGCTCTCCACAAGTCTTTGAAAATTCAATGCAGTTTATTTTATTTAGAATTTATGCTCAGCCCACCTTTTTTTTTCTATAGTATTTCTATATGAAGGCAACCATTTTTCCCTTCTGTCCTATTAAACCTACAACTTGGTCTAGAGATGCAGCTTAGTGGTAGGTTGCTTGCCTATCATGTATAAGACCATGGGTTTGATTCCCAGCACAACCAACTAATCTAACAAAAAAAAGCTGTAACTATTTCAAGGAGCATGCAGCATCACTGAATCTCATAATTTTTTTTACTTAAACCTAAAAGTTTATCTATCTATAAAATTTCATAAAATATATGAAGTGTTCTAAGCTCTCCCAAAAGCAACCCAAGAATTTGATTTACCTAAAATGAAACATCTACTCAAGTACGCCTGTATGAACATGTGTATATACAAATGTGTTTGTATATCTTCATATATTTTTCTTTCCAAAGACAAATACAATGAATGTAATCTAAAGCTAAACAAATAACTTCCTTCTTTGGCTTGAAAGAAGGGGAAATGTTCTAAACCACTGTCTTTACTATTTCTAGTTAACTCACTATACAGCTAAATTTAGAACAGGAGTGGTGAACCTATGGCACATGTGCCACAGCAGGCACCAGAGCCCTCTGTGTTGGCTTGCAAGCAAAATCACCCCAGCAATGCCCTACCACCAAAGCACCGGATAACTGCATATAGGGGCCACAGGCATGCTTCGAAAGCAGCAGCAGAACCAGCTCTTTGTATCACTGAAAGCTCTGTTATTCTTTAAGACAAAAGATGTTAATGCATAAGCTATTTTTTCTAAACTAAAGCCTCAGGATTCAGGTTTAGCTGCAGTGTTGGCACTTTGCAATATATAATAAGTGGGCTTGGGGTTGCAGTTTGGGCAATGGGTCTCTAAAAGGTTCGCCATTACTGAGCTAGAAAAATCTCATCTTAAAATTTCCTTCTCGGAGGTGTGTGGTTGTGCGTAGCATTGGCATTGAGCTATATCCCCAACCCTTTTTTTTTTTTTTTAATTTTTTACTTTGAGACAATAAGTTGCCCAGGCTAGGCTCAAATTTTCTATTATCCTACCTCAGCCTCCTAAAATGCTGAGATCACAGATGCATTCTACCTACTACACCCAGCTTCTTAAAAATTCCTAAGAATACATTTCCTCTCTAATGTTTCTGCATGATTTTTGAAATTAGAAGTTAATTAGCACAATCAAGGAGAGGTAGATCGCGGACTCAATTGCAGAGCAATCACACTGTGCTTTAGAACTACAATTCACATTACCCCTTCTGCCTTCATAGAAAGTGCTATTAAAAAATAAAAACAGGGCTGGGTGTGGTGGTGCAGGCCTGTAATCCCAGCACTTGGAAGGCTGAGGCAGGAGGACTGCCATGTCTTTGAGGCCAGCCTAGGCTACAAAGTGAGTTCAAGGCCTGCCTGAACTCCATAGCAAAACCCTGTCTCAAAAAGACAAAATACATATATGTGTACAAACATACATACATACATACGAAACTTCAAAATGTTGAACTGCATAATATGATATCTCAATAATGCTGAGATACATGTACAAAAACAAGCAAGATTTCTGTTTAGCCTAACCCCAAACATCAAAAACAATGAATTACTCCTCCCACCACTAATGCTACACTGAACTGCAGAAATACAATGTACTGCTCACTCCCTAGCGTGGAGTAAATATAGGTGGGCAAAGAAATGAGGATCCTTGTCTATTCTTCACAGCACAAAATTCTCCAAACTTCCTAGACTATGATCACATATTTGAGTATAGGCACAAAATATTTAAAAGAAAATATCTTATTGTCTAATGTTCTGTGAATATATAATTACATTCTCTTCATTAATAATAACAGCTTGGTCTCAATGACTGGTGAATTTTTACCTATGAAGAATACATACCAAATTTTGTAAGAATGACATTAAGTTCTCCAAATTTTTATTGTATCTTTACTACACATACCTCAAAGAAAAATACTGATGAAGTTTAGGCCACTTCTACATAGATTTGCACTGTGAACAGTGCCTGTATTATATTCCTACAATTTAAACTTCTAACCACCACATGTTTTCTAAATATGGGGCAAGGGGAGGACATCATCATAGTATATGCAAAAAAAAAAAGCAAGATGTCTGAGTTCTTCAAAGTGCACGCTGACCATTTTTTAATATCAGGGATAAAAGGAAAGTAGGCAGAAATATAACAGGTAATAGGAAAAGAGTAAATAAATGTAAATGCTAAAGTCTCACTTTCTAGAAAAAAGGATGGGTGGGACACAGTATAAGAAAAAGAAGTATGACCTGTATCTGTTTTCTAGCTTACTGACAACTCATGGTACTTCCAAGAATAACTGAAGCATCTTTTTCTTCATACCCTTTATTAATTTAACAAACATACTTTCTGTCCCTTCCTCCACTATGCTATGATGACAAGTCAACCAAAGGGACTGAGATTTCCTGCATACAACTAACCTGTAATATCATTATATATAGTGATACACAACTGCAAGAAAAGGAAAGTGTTGATATACTTTTAAAAACACAAAGACTTAAGAATAAGTGAAAGATACTGTATTATATATTAATAGCTACTAAGTATTTTTAAAAAGAAGATGCAGCAGCAGCAGCAACAGCAATTCATGTTGTCCTATAAGCTGGGCCAGGAGTAAAGCTTAACATATTTTGAAGCCACAGATCCGTAAATCCCTGGGGACTGCACAGCTACTATGGAACTCCGTTGGTTAGCATATGGAGCTGGCTCGTAATATTTAGAAAACAGACTTATTTTTTTCCCCCATATATGGCACAGTTTTCAAAGTTTTGCCTTATTTTCCTTTATAACATAAAATCATAAGGGTAACTTTGAAAAGAATGCCAAATGGTAAAAAAAAAAAAGCCAGGACTTACCTGAGCCCACATGGGCCAGCTCAACACTACCCTGGAGTTCTATGGTAGCTGTGACAATACAGCATGCTTTATGCTGTGGGGTCAGGGTGGACCTGGAGTCAGCAGGCACAATTTCTGGAGCCCTTAAAGAGAAAAGTTAGTTTTAAGTGGTAATGTTCAGAATGTCCTACACGATGATCAGTAGAAAAGAAGCAGATGTGGTTGGCTATAACATCTATGCAGCTTTCCCCTATCCAATTTAAATCATTTAACTGGTTTTACAAATTAACAAGAAACTATACCACTCAGTAACACTTTTTTAAGTATCCTAATCATTTGGCTATAGTTCATCACAAATCTCACTTAATCACAGCAAACTCTTTCAACACTCAAAACATCAACTGTTTTAAATAAAAATGTTCTCAGTATTTTTAAGTGTACCTTCAAATACGCACAAGCACAGGGACAATCCCAGAAACATTTTGAACAGACCACACACTGCATTCAAGTTGCATTTTCCACATAATAGCCAATGGCAAAATATTAAGACCTATCATTTTTCTATTCCCAGAGTAGTACTACAGAAAAATAACCTTTGAAAACACCAAAAGACATGAAGACTACCTTCCACTCTGTAATTTCAATCTCCACTATTAAAATAATCTCTTTAGAAAACTGAAACAGTGGGCTGGGGATTTAGTTCAGTGGCATAAACACCTGCCTGGCAAGCGCGAGGTCATGGGTTTGATCCCCGGTGCCACAAAAAAAAAAAAAAAAAAAAAAAAAAAAAAAAAGGAAGTTGCTTGGACCAAGTTCCACTTCATGTTCCAGACAACATCACGTAGGTTCCTAACCAGCTTAGATCCACAGGCCCTGGCCAATTACACTCCCGTGCAAACGCTGGGAACCCTTGTGGGCTGGTACCCAGCTCAGGGCAGAGGCATGGGCACCCACCATCAGATACCTGTAGCCAGCACTGGCTAGAAAAACCAAACAGTCATTTGGTAGCTCCAGGTTGTAGGCGGACCTGCGAAAGCTATTTGAACCAAGTTCCGCTCCCATGTGCATTTCAAACAACATCATGTAGGTTCCTAACCAGCTTAGATTCACAGGCCCTGGCCAGTTCCTCTCCTGC
>RJWT010002118.1:0-42746 GCA_004365215.1 Cuniculus paca
AGAGAGAGAGAGAGAGAGAGAGAGAGAGAGAGAGGAAGAAAGCAGAGGGAGGGAGGGAGACCAAACCCCTGCTTTACTGCCTTGAAAGCGTCTGAATTTCAAGCAGAAAGTAGAAGGAGCCCTGTAAGGCAATGAGCGTCTTTCCTTGGGCTGCATGTACAGAGCGTAGACAATGAAAATCTCCATCCCCCTCCCCCATTCCCGCTAGACTGCAAGATTTTTGTTTTCGTTTCTTCTCAACAGTGGACCATAATGTAGAATCAAATGTATAGAGAAGTGAAGGTATTAAAAAAAAAACGGGCTGAGACGCGGATTACCCAAACGCACGCTGGTTGTAAGTACTCCTTTCCTGCGTTATCTGGGCTTGGTGTCGCGGAGGGGCTGAGAGTGTTCGCTTTGTGAGTAGGGTCGCCGCTGTGCTTTGCTGTTTTATTCACAGGCGCTTCCTTGAAGCTTGCACTTTTCGCACGTGAGTGCTGGTGTCTCGCCCGTTGTGGGCGTGCTGGACCCGGCAGTATTTGTCTAGGGTGCCGTAACTTGGAGCGGCGGGCGGGGGCTCGGCGGCCGGCAGCACATCGAGGGCTTCCCGCGCAGCCAGCACCTTTGAGAGCCCAGGGCTCCACTCCTCCTTGCTGCAAGGTTGGTTCCTGGCACTGGATGGAAATCAGGTCACCGAGATCCCTAAACTCCTGGGCTGCTAGACGCTTAGGGGAGACGGAATGGAATTAGAAGGAGGAATCTCAGGAGCAGAGAGGGGATCTGAGTCGCCCCTACCTAGAATGAAGCCCTAGGCAGTGCCTGGCCCTGGCCTTTACTTTTCGGGACTTAGTCCTGCTGGGGTTGACTACCTCGGTAGTCACACCATGCCTGCGGTGTGTCTTTTATCTACATCTCAAATAAAGATCCTTCTTGTGATGAGGGCCTAGGGAGACTAGGACGGAGTGTGCGTGTGTCTGAGAATGCCCAGGAGGTAGAAATTGTGACTCTGGAAAGGTATTTTTTTGGCCTCTTGAAAATGTGCAAGAATTCCGCGGGCCCATGCTTTCTTTGTGTGGCGGGCAGCGCCAAGCGCTTTGTGCTTCACAAGGAGAAAATGGCGAGTCCTATTGTGTTTAGGCCATTTTCTTCCGGTACAAAGATTTTCCAAGTTCTAAATACTTTTTTGGAAAGTAGCCTTCTCCTGCCGGAAAAAGTGTGAGTCACTAAGGCTTGGTTCGGTACACTGCTGTGGGTACCGACCTCTGTTTGACACTAAGAGTCTGTTTTCTTGCTGTTAGGGCACTTGTATCAGAACAAAAATTTGTGCAGCACAGTGCCCTCCAAAAGATCCGCAGAGGCTCCCCGAGGTTTCGGAAAATACATGTCTGTCTGTATGCGTTTAGGTACACATATACAAATAACATCCTTGTCTGATAACCTGAAGGGGAAGACAAAACACACACGAAAATTAAAATTTGGGGTGGAAAAGAGGAACGCCCCCCCCTTCTCCTTTCACTCCCTGGATGAAACCCCAGAACAAGTTAAATGTTATTCTCTTGGGTCAGTCTTTTGTTTCACAAACAAAGATGAGACATTATTTTAGATTGAGGAATTATGAAATAGTCTGAGCCACTAGAGTATATGCCTTGATTGCTTTGCTGGAAAAGTATAGAGTGTAATGTTGTGATTCAGTTTAATAGTTTTAGTGTGTGTGTGTGTGTGTGTGTGTGTTAGCTATCTTTATATTGTCTATAGCTGTCTGTAGTTGTATGTATAATGGAGAGAGGAAGATGCTTGAGAAAAATGTTGTTTGAGGGTTTTTTTCTTTATATGTCATTTTTGTCAAAATTTTATGTACTTGCAAAAGTGAACAAGGGTGCCTGTACAAGAATGTCTTTTACCTTTTGACTGCAGAGGGAAGGAAGGGAAAGAGGGAGGAAGAAAAGGAGAAAGAAAGAGGAGGGAGGGAAAGAGAGAGAATTTAAGGCTGACAAATATTATTTTCTATGTACTACAATACTTTGACCTTTGCATGGGTTGTTGATTTTGTCAGTTTAAAAATAATGAAATGCAATGCAAACTTTCTCTTCCTGCCTTCTGTATTGTTTGGTGGCAAATACAAGAAAAAATGATAGCTTGGTTGAGGAAGACAGTTTAAGGCTATAGATGTTTTCCTCCTGTGACATCATCTTAAAATGTAAGTGAATTATATTTGTGCAGAAGCATTGTGACTTTCATTTTTCAAAATGCACCACTAGTGTGTCTCCCTTCATGCAGCTCAAGACCATGGACAGCGAACTAATATTAAATCATTCAGTAAAAAGGGCTCCAGTAAAATTTTGTGAGACCAGAATGTAAGTTTACATTCAAAATATTTTAGGAGCAAATACAAATTTTATAATTTTTAAGATGCATTAGATCCCTTTAAAACATGGCATTTCAAACTTATTCTATCAAGTTTCAAAAAAATAATTTGTGTGTTCAGGATTTACCTTGTCTCAAACAGTACTTGTTGTTTATCCAGTTAAAATAAGATAAAGTCTACCTTTTGTTACTGCTAAATAATACATTTAAATGCATCCGTTTTACATATGCACTTTCTTATAAGGCTTTGAAGCAGAGTGGAGATAGAGAAATTTTACTATTTTAGGCCAGCATTAGCTGAATGACACTAGAGCAAATTAAATTGATTTTTATCAGTGACTGAATTTTTAATCCTTAGAATTGGAAAAATTAAATGCCACTTTGATAGACAGGGATAATATGAATGGAGATGTAATCCAGCTACTCCTTTTGCTTCTGGTTAGACATTTTAGTCTAC
This sequence comes from Cuniculus paca, assembly GCA_004365215.1. Classification (NCBI taxonomy): domain Eukaryota; kingdom Metazoa; phylum Chordata; class Mammalia; order Rodentia; family Cuniculidae; genus Cuniculus; species Cuniculus paca. The sequence goes on from RJWT010002118.1 coordinate 2,801, forward strand.
AACTGGCAGTGCAATGTTGTAGACAAATGTTCATTTTATTTATCAGAAAGTTACAGGGTTTTTTTCATACATATTAATTCAATCTGGGTCACAGGATTTGTTCAATGTGGCTCTGTATTAGATGTCAATTTATTTTGTTTTTAACACTGTTTGAATTGTCTTCCTTTTTCAGAAGGAAAATTAATTTAAAGCCATTTCATTTATGGTTTATATAATGCATTCAAAAGTGTTCATTTAAATTTCCAATTTCATGTTCCTTTGGCTTATTTCATAACCTCATTTCATTGTGACCTGTAAGGCCTGGAAAATCATAAAGCAAAAAATAAACATGCTAGAGAAATTAAAATTGTTTATGGTTAAGAATAAATACCGATTTAAAGTGATGTTGACATTTAGAAATTCTTGATATTTATCCACCATATGTGCCTATAGAACTCTTTGAATTGCAGGTTTATAAACTTAGATGCTAGATATATTTGATCACACACACTTTCTTTTTTTAAATCAGCACTTTCAAATTACCTGAACAGAATATGCAATGACATTTTGTGGTGTCCTGATCAGGACCATGGTGAGGTCCCCTGGTTCACAGAAAGGTGGCCCAGTGCGCTGGCTGGGGTGCAGACCAAGGTTAGAAGAGAGTTATTGTTCAGGATTCCACATTTTTCCGCATGGTATTCTTGATAAGATTAAACATAAATCTAGACCTTGGCCTGAAGAAAGGGTGGCATCGAGATTCACAAGAGAAGATGCTTGCGCACATAATGATAAAAAGCTCTCTTATCTGGAGCTTGCTCTCTATCCGGCCTAATGTGCTTATTTTTCTGTTAGCCAAGCAAGAATGAGTGAACAAGAAGAGCCCAAGAGCTTAGACGGGTTTTCTAGATGAGGTGATGGAAGGTAGTGGGCTCTCTCCATTTTAGGGTGGCACATCTGAGGATAGTGACTTCCGCTTGCTTGGAAGGAGCCTGGGCAATGAGGGGAGCAATATGAGGGGATGTGGGGAAGGTGTCTTGGTGGCTGCCTTTTGAGTCGCTGTGCCATCACCCAAGGGAACCTAAGCAAGGGCAAGGCACTTGCCCTCTGCTGTACCCTGGCGCAGCTCCTGGGGGCTGCGAGCCTTCTGCGGCTCTTTGGTTTCAAGGACACAGCGAGCTGCTCAGGACTTTGGGAGCCAACATCTGTCTGACTGGTGACGTCAGCAGCCCGTGTAATCCTCTTGTGCTGAAGGCAGATGCCTTATTTGTTTGGCTGGAGCGAGCCATTAATCCCTAATTCTGGATCAGCAAGCGAGGGGGAAAGACCGGACCGCTCCGACCCACCCCCTCCCCACCCCCACCTCCCACCCTAAAGCACCTTATACCACCGGAGCCTCTCAGCCTCCTCTTTCCTCTGGGAACGCGCTGAGGAGCGATTGAAAACGCTTTGGTCCTCTGCAGGTTTGAGCAGGGCAAGCCGGTCTTTCTCCTTCGGATTTCTAGGGCTATGTGTATATGTAATTGTTTCTCTCATCGATCATTTCGATTTTCTTGCTGGGACTCTCAGATCTTGCAGTTTTCAGGGTCCTAAGCCAAGAAGAGGTGGAGATTGGAGAATGTGGGTACGACGTGGTCTTAGGGAGGGCGCGAGACTGGGGAGAGGGGGCGCGGGATGCGCGAATGGCTGAGACCACGCGGGGGACCATCCGCAGGCTTTTGCACTGCTCCAGCTTGGGAAATCACTTCTCAGGATACGGCGGTGTCCGTGGCGCTTGGCCCCCTCCTCATCGCTTGCTCAGCCTGGACCTGTGCTCACAGCTGCCAGCCTACCCTCCAGGCTACGGACCCAGCACTCTGCGCTCCGTGGGTTCGTCTCAGCACCCAGCTGAAGCTTGGAGACCGAGATCAGGGCCAGCCGACCCGGGTCCCGTCCTCACGTCACCTTGTTTCCCTTGCTTGGTCCCTCTCTCCTTGTCTCCCTTCTCTACAGACACCCCGCTTTCCCGCTCGCCTGCCTAATTGTACGGTTTGATTCTGTTTTTCAGGGGCGCCTTCTAGGGTCTCCGCGCGACACCGGCTCTGGGCGCTCTCTCCGTTCCTCGGACGCAGCGGGAGCGGGCCTTTCCCTCCGGCCCACCGCGCCCGCCGCAGGGGACGCCGTGAAAAGAGCTGCTGCACAGGCCGCATCTGCCCGCAGCGCACCGGGCTCCGCCCGTAGAGGTCAACTCCCCTCACCCCTTCCTCTTTCCTGTCTGCACTCCCTCCGCGGGTCCAAGCACTTTCAGCCTCAGACCCTTTGCCGCAGTCTGAGGAGAGAGAGCGTGTCAGCTGCGCTGCTTTTAGCCGAATGCCCCGGTCCGGCCCAGACCCACGGTCCGCACTCCGGGACGGTGGGAAAGCTTTAGTAGCAGGCTTTTCTCTATGCAGCAAAATCGTACCCAGACCAGATGGGCGGCCCAGCTCTCCCGGGACCAGGCAGGTGCGATTAAGTTAATTTTTCCGCATTACAAAGAAAGATGACCCAGAGCGCCCTTGGATTCTCGTCTTTTCCCAAAATTTCCCTACCAAAACTGCGGCAACATTATCAGAAGACCCCAAGAGGAAACATATCCGTGTGTTACTCTTACATACACACGCGCGTGTTTATTTTGTTTTTCCTTTTACATGCTATATTTCCTCAGAAGCAGGAAATGATTGACGAAGTTTTCTGCAACAGATCATGCGATGGCTGGGTCCTTAAAAGTCTGCCATTCTTTACAAGTGCCTTAGGACGGATTCAGGGAGAGGCGACTCGGATAATTGCCTTCAGTAAAATAACACGATTACAAAATTATATCTCTACCTGAAGGGCAATTAACTTCGATCCATGCCATCATTTGAAAACTAGATTTATAGGTGAATGTGTGTTTTTAGGTGTGCTGTAAATGGCATGCAGATATATGCATATGCATACGCAGGCACATGAATCCTCTCCACTTCTGCCCAACAGACTAATTAGCAGCGGCTCTGGCAGATGTGACTGGAGGCGAGCTAAGACGCGCGGGCTTGTGAGTTAAGCAGGGACCCAGAGCCCGGGGAGGGGGGAGGGCAAGAAGAGAAGTGTGGTTGTTGCAGTGGGTCAGTTACTTTCCGGATCAAGAACGGAGACTCTGCCCTCCGTGTTCACAGCGGACCTTGATTTAATGTCATACAATTAAGGCACGCGGTGAATGCCAAGAGCGGAGCCTAAGGCTGCACCTAAAGAACTCTAGAGCATTTCAGAGGCAGAAAGGGGGAAAGACTATTGCAGGGGAGCTTGGAGAATGGTAGCATGAAGCCACTCTTTGCCACATGAAGATCGCCACAGTGGTTTCAGATCTAAGCTGGTGTTTCGAAGTGAAAGACACGCACTTTTTAGTAAGTCTCAATAACCTGCAGGCAAGTTCCGACGATGATTTTAAGGGTTTCATTGACAGCTGTCAGGACAGTAATGGGTTTCCATTTGTGCAAATATTCTACGGAAGTGAAGCTTCTAGAAACAACTTGTTTTTCAAAACAGGAGTCTACAATCTGGGTCAACTTGGGGGAAAAAAATAGAAGAGAGGGGAGTATACCATAAATTATGGCGCCATAACTACCTTGAGCAAGAAACCTAAAATTGGTTAACTTTGGAGTGAAGATGTAAACAACACCCCCACTCTATCTGGCCTTGACTTCTCCCTTTCTCTTTGCAGTCTGGAGTCCGCCTCCCTAGCATTAACACTCCAGGATAGCTTCCTTGTTTTGGTACAGTCACAATGACCAAAATCAGTCAAAAGAGCAGAATAGGGTAAAAGGGACAATTCAGAAATTTTAGAAGGACATGGTGAATTATTTGGAAGCCAGTAAAGTAGACTGTGTTAAGGTAGTAGTTCCACACCACGGCCTTGGAGCCAAAGGGAAACCTAGGCTGAAAAATAACCAAGGCTTGATAGATGCCTTTGTTCTGCCTTGGCCTGCAAGGCTGGGAACAAAGGAGTGGGGCTTCCAGGATGCTCCGGAGTGACCGCACCCTCCCTGCCTGGCGCTGTCCGTGGTGCTGACCCTCTACTCTCTCCCGAAAAGCAATAGGTCTCACCTCCCCACCCAAAAGAATTAACAAGGTGTTAAGTAACCCACTAAATAAAAATTTTAAAAAGGGGAAGGTCACATATAAGGGCACAATATTTTACCTAAATAGTACACTGTAGCTATTGGCACTCTTCACTGGTACTTTTCCATCTTTGGTAGGTACTCATCTTCAGACAGTGTATGTATATTGGAGAACAATTTCAGTTGATTTAGGCTGAAATCTAAATACGTATAAACAATGAGCCAGACTTGCAAGAAAGAGATAAAAGCAGGAGGAAGGTTTTTTTATTATTTTCTTTCTTAAATCATCTCCCTTAAAACCCAGAAACAAAGTTTTCAGTTGCGGATCTTAGTGCTGAGACCAAGAACGGGCTCTAGTGTGGACTTTAAGTTTATCAGGAAGGAATGGGATTGTGAGTGACTAGGTGAGACCTGGAAGTAGTCAATGCAGCCTGAAACCACCATCCAGGCTCATAGCAGGACAACCTTCCTAGGGGTGCCCGGAAGGCTAGCTGCGCGAAGAGCTCGCGTGCGCCGGTGCGCCGGGACTCTGCTCAGCGCATCTCCGCCAGCGGGAGGCACTGCAGCATCAGGAGGCCTAAAACCCGCACTGCGGAAAAATCAGCCACAGCAGCATCCTTCTGTTAGTCCCTGCCGACAGGAAATAGGCAGAACGGTTTAGTAAATCCCATGCAATGAAGATTTACTGTAGTACTTCAGTAGTCGAAGGTTGGATGTGCGGGTATTGACATTTTCAACAAATCTTTAAAATTCTCGGCATATTTTACCATTCTGGCTTAGATACCGAGATTATGAATACAAACAATAAAACGTAAAGCACTCAAATTAATGAATCAAAATGGGAAAGAAAAGAAAGAAATTGGAAGTATTATGTAGCTAATCTGGGTTCACAAAAGAAATCGCTATGTCTTTTTTGTGTTAGTTTATAAAGTCACAAACATAAACTGTGTTAAAATTAATAACAGATAAAAGCACACAGATTGGGCAATAAAGGCAGCAACACTGATTTTTTGATCCAGATGTAGAAATGGATCATACATTGACAATGGCCTGAAAAAGATGTTTGCATTACATTTGTTGTTTCACACCTGAGTGATGAAGATACACCAAGTGATTCAGGAAACGAAAGCAGCCAAGCATAATATCCTCAGAGGTCTATTTCTATACCCCCACCCTTAGGGCAGATTTTATTTTCCTCTCATTTTAAAGCTCTGTGAGTTAGGTCCTCTGTTGTAGTAATTATTTAGGTTACATTTAATTTCATGCAACTTGAGAAGGAATAAGTAACGCATGTTGGGGAAAAAAAGATGTACCAAAAAAATTAAAAAGAAAGAAAAAGGTTGGAATTATTTCTCTCCTGCCAATTTAAAGCAGCCATTGGCCACTGAAATGGATTTAAGCTGCACAGGTTATCACAGAGGACTCCACTTCCTTCCAGCATTCATTCAATTCCCTTGATGTCCTGCATCCACTCCCCATGTGAATTTCACAAAGCAGGAGTCTAAGGCTGCAAAATATTTCTGCTTGCATTCTAATTCATATTACATAATAAGAGCACACTTAATCCTCCTCACCCTAATCCTACCTGTTTAAGACTGTCCTAAACACCAGATTTAAAAGGCTTAATCACTAAAAATTACTTTGTAAGGGGAAATGAAATATTTGAGTATTACTGCTTAAATAAGGGAACAAGCACATAATACAGTAATTTAGCTGCCAAGATTAAATCCAGAGTGGTTATTGATCCATAATGTCTCAAGATTTTAAGACTATTTATTTTCAGTTTCTTTCAAAAATAATCATCCAGTTTAATGCCATTACAAATTTTCCCTGCTACGAAATTCTGTGCTCAGCAGTTTTGCAATAAAACAACCCAAGCTTCGCGATTGGAGAACTTCTGCATAGCGTGTTGTAGGAGTCCTTTGACAATCACAACTTTCATCTAGTGATCTGAAATTAAAGCTTCTCGGAATAATTTAGGAACAGCTTGACCCTTTGAGATACTGAACGACAACCCTCTCGGGAAATACGTAGTATATTTCCTTCCTGGGCACAAGATCTAGCGCAGTGCATCAAGAGGTATCTGTTGTCAACAATACCAGAGCGCCCTCTGCTGCCCATATAAAGGCAGGACACCAGTTACAAAAGCCAGATGGCACCAAGTCTCAATGAAAGGAGGAAGCATTAAGCTCTTAAGAACATTTAATCTGTGAAATTTAAAAGCTCTCATCATATTCTGCTTCTGAAAAGGCCACCTGATTTTTATTTTGAGCACTTCTTGGGTGATTGCCTTCTACTCTGTAGGATAGTGAAAAGTCAGTGTTTTGAAATTTACTGTGTCATTTCTATATTAGTATTTTATGCCTTTTCTTTCTCAAATCTTATTTGGAAACATAAAATAGCAAATCACAGTGAAAAACTTCTGTGCTAGGAGTTGAATGGAGAAAAATTTTCCTAGTCTTTCCATACCTAATTAAAATAAATACACAAAGCATAGATTGTTTAATTATTTTAAAACTATAATTTCAAAAAATTAAAGAAGCCCTGATATAAAGAATTGTTTTTGTTGTTTCACTTTGATAATTAACTGAGATTTTGCTCAGACTTTAAATTTGGGAATAAAATGGTTGTGTTTAAGGAAAAAGTTGAGAAACTTGTACCACCCCAATATATGATATTTTGCTTTGGAAACCTTCCTAATTTATATCCATACTCAGTTTGCAAAGACTTCCTCAGCAAAGAACCCATTTTGTAAAGAAATAATCAGAGATGTAGATACAGTGGCAGTATGCACAAATACATAAGAAGTATTTGCATTAAAATGTGGTTTTTATTGAAAAATTTATTCTCAGGTGAAAGGAAAATTTATTCAAAGGTTAAAGCCCTTTTTAATTTTTATGTATTATAGGGTTTATATTGATTAAAATAATATACAGCTATATTAATTCAAAATTGTAAGTTTTAAAATTACAGCTTATTTCAAAACACATACATTTTTGCATGAAGACTGTTATTGACTATATAAGTGCTAATGTAATAAAATGTGCTTGTTAAATTATTAATTATGTGCTTGTTAAATAAATTTTATGAAATAAAGATGTTTATTTTATGTCAGAGTGAAATAGCTGTCCAATATCACTTATTTTAATCTTAGTTTCTAAATGAATTTCAACAAAGATATTAAACTATAAAGTTGCTGGCAATATTGAGCTAAAATTAAGAATTATTTGATTTTACAATTTTCTGACATAGAACAAAAATCTTGATTAAATAATAAAGCCACTTAAATATTTGACCAAATATGTCAAATTCTGTATAACCACAGATACACTTGTCTTCTCAATCTACTTTTTAAAGAATTCATTTCAAGTTCATGGTATAATAAATGAAACAAAGAAAATTGCTAAATTACTTTTTTATTTTAGGCAATTTTTTATAAAATATAGTCTTTTATTTTACTTAGATTAATTTTATTTCTAAATAAATTTATATTTGCCCAGGAGAGAACAAACATGGTAACAATTTTATGATATATTCCTAACAGTTTTGGTAAGTTTGAAAATAATTTCTAAATAAATAAAATGTGTAATATGTTTAAGAATCATTATTTTTAAAAAACATTTGCTATATTCTAAAAGAAGGAATGAAAGAAAGCAAAGAAACAGAAAGAAAGAAGAAAGAAAGAAAGAAAGAAAGAAAGAAAGAAAGAAAGAAAGAAAGAAAGAGAAAATAAGAGCTTTTCTGATGTCCAACAAGTACTGCCCAAAGTGAAATCCTCCCTAGTATTCCCCAATTAAATTTGCATTTAAGATTTTTTAACCTTTCTTTTTATTTATTTATTTATTGATTGTTTTTTTGAAATAGTGTCTTATTCTGCAGTTCAGGCTGACTTGGACTCACTTTGTAGCCCAGGCAGGCCTCAAACTCATGACAATCCTGCCTCAGCTTCCCCAGTGCTGGGATTACAGGGGTGCACCACCACGCCCAGCTATCTTTTCTTTATATTTATACAAGGACAACATAATTGTAACTGAAACATTCCTCTTAATTTCCTCTGCCTATTTAGAACATTTACTTCTGTAGGAGTAATATACATAGAAACAGTATATTTCTGGGGAGCACAAATATAACACAAGCAACTCATTATTAAAGCTTTCACTTAAGAATTATCCACAAAAAAAGAATTATCCGCAATAATTATGTACTTTCTGAGCTGAAGTTAATATAGAATATAATACCTGTGGAACACTCGGACACATGAAAATACACACAGCTGCACATGCACACATACACATCTGCTCTAATTGCAGACTCCAGATTAGAGGGAATGGGCTTTAAAATGTTCAATATCTTTTTATTGTGTGTTCAAACTTGACTATCATTACATTTTTCAACAACTACTGTTAAATAACTGCTATCATATAGAAATATGGCTAAATAGGAATTGAAAATATAATGCTTAACACACAAAATAAAGATGTCAAGAAATTGAAATTGGTTATCTTTAAAATAGAAGGTTGGTGGTTTCAAATTGCATGGAAAATATTTATATTGAAGAACAATAAAAGAAGTTGAAATCCTAGTTGTTAGCAGAGGGCAAAATAGGGTGAAATGAGCATAAATTAAGTTGTTGAAATTCATGTAGATGAAAAACAAGAAAATAAAGGGCTTCATTTTTTTTTTGACATTCTAGTAGAAGTTGCTATATTGATGCAGGAAAATCTTTGGAATTATTAAATATTATTTAAAAGACTTTCTTCATTGGAATGTGGTGCAACTTTGGTCTTGCTGAAGTAAAGAAAGACAGAGAACATACAGGAAATCAAATTATCAAAATACTATATTTTATCATTCAACCCTTACCCTATAGATTTGAAAGAATTCTGATTTTTCTTTGCTAATTATTGGTCATACTCTTCTTAATTATAAAATTGTATTTAAATGCAATTTTATGCATAGTATAAATGATAAGATTAATATACCTATAGCATGTATTCAGTAAAATATCTTCCACTGTCAATTTGTTTAAATTAAAAGGTTCTGTAATACATGAAATAAAAGTGCAGTTTAGAAAATTGTTCTTCACTGATTTTAATGTTGTAAGTAGGCATCATCATGATATATTTTTAGGCAGGATCCTTAATTTGAGCTCAATGACAGTGCTTCTTAGGAGTTCACAATACTGAAGATTAATGTAAGGAGTAAGAATCCCATGTCAATGTGATAACCAAGAACACTGGACAAGGTCATTTCAAAGGTTATGAAGTTTAGGCTGCTATGGAAGCGTTAGGTGGAGAAAGGCATTCTCTTGCACAGAGCTATGTAATGTCAGTCTCCCAGTTCCGAGGAACTTCTCTCTTCCCAGGACATCCTTGGTCTGACTTTCTCCTCTCAGTTACTGGAACTAAGCTATAGTAATTGTCTTTCAATTGTCCAGATGATATCAGGTGAGTAGAGACTGGCTGCAAGAATTCCAAGAACAGTTTATTCAGTACCTGAATTTTATAGGCCAATATTTTAAAAAGAGATTTTAATTTTACAAAAGGATTATTTTTACCTAACTTTTCAATTCTGAAATGGTAAATATTTTTAAAAGTCCACTCAACATCAGGACGCTATTAGTCGGGTAGCGAAAAAAGGGTTATGATGTATGTATGAAATATCCATCTTAGTGATTATGTTTAACATTTAAAACAAGGTTGTGAAAAAATAAAATCAACTTTAGTTGTAGCTTGGAAACATCCCTTCTGAAGTTATCTTACTATCAAGATAATCTACTTGATGAAATTACATGGTACAAGAGGATTACTAATAATGTTTAAAAATAGCTGATAAAATGAGACTGTTCTTCATACTCCAGCTGTGAGTAGAATAAATTCCTGCAATAATTAACATTTTATAAATGCACTTTCAGTGAATAAAATTTTTTTTACATTATCTTCCTCTCCTTGCCTTCTTTCCCTTTTCCCACTTAATTGATAATGGTACTCAGTATGGTCAGTGATTAGATCAATAACACTGAACATATCAATCAGTCTTAGAAGCAAAGCTCAAATTTATAGACAGAATATGCATATGAATTTTAATTGATTTTTATTTTAACATCTGTGGTCACAGCTAATATGTAAGCTAAGATTTCCAAATATAAAACATAAATTTGGTAATCCTTTTATTTATTTTGCTCATACTTACTGAATGTCCAGCCCCTTTCATATGTTGAATATTTTATGATAAGTTTAAAAGATATGATTCCTATTGTGACAGCTAAATTTTCTACCAGTGTTAAATTTTCTGCCTTTTGAACTTACTTTTAATAATTTAAATTCTTTTATCTTTAAGTGTCTCCATACCAACAACTGGAGTATTTTCTGAGTATGATAAGAAAAGATTTGCATTTTGCTTTACTACTATAAACATTTTTCCCCACTCCTCTACCACTCATTTAGTAATGAATGTTTTTTTGTTATCCCCTTTCAAATCAGTTGAAAACTACTGATGTAAACTGATTTATATTGATATAAGCTGATTGGTCATACAGTAAATGGAGACTTTATCTTGTTTGTGGTTTCTAGTCTTTGTACTTATCAATTGTAAACATTTACTTGCATTTTGTCATATATCTTGACTTCCATGTAATTTGTACCGTGTGAGTGCTCATCCAAACTCTGTAATTTGGTTCTTACCCTTCCTTTATACATGTTTCTTGTCAGCTGTAACTTTGTTACTTTCAGTTTTTCCCTTTTCCTGTTCGTTTCCTTCTTTTTCCACCTATTAGTTTAATAAGTTATGTCTTCAATTATAAAAATTCCTTCAATTTATGTCCTATTTTCTACAGGGCCTTTAAATAACTAACTTAGACTAACCAAATGGTCAATAGGTTTTACTGAATAGTACATACCAAATCTAATGGAGTTATTAAAATCATCAAAATAACTAGACCAACATTTTCATGACTTCATTATTTCACACATTTACAATTAGCATTAAATCAACTGATCACTCAAATATTTGATCCAAAACACCCCCACAGATGTAATTTTTAGTCTCTTCATTTTACCACATAATTAGCTGTGAATATTTTAGAATGATGGCACCTGAAAAAGTAGTCAGAGCTCCCTAATTTATTGCACAATTGTTGGCCACCATCTTGACCTCTTTCAAAGTGGTCAGAGGTGTCAGATTTTTCAAGGCAGTGACAGTCCTCATGTATACCAAAGGAATCAAATGTTTTTGACATAGGTTCTGATTGTTTAACTTATCAAAATCTATGAGTGTAAGGATTTCTACAACTTTGGAACACAGCTGGTATAATAGTAAATATTTAGTTCATGTGCTGACAATGTAATCTGAGGATCTATATTTTAGATGTACTTTAATTAGTTGAATAATCTGGCTTACTTTCTTTCTTTCACTGAATATTAATTTATGAGAACTGGATTAGTGATTCTCCATAATATGAAATAAGTGTAACCTGGAGAGCTAGTTTGTAAATTTAGGTTTTTAGGTTCCATCCTCTAAAGTTCAGCTCACCAGGTCTGGGACACATTTAAACAAGCAACATAGCTGGTTCTGACGCAATTGGTCTATATCTTGAAAAACTATGGATCAACTCTTCAAATATGTTTCTAGCTCTAAACCTTTTAGTTATACATTAAAGAAAATTAGTAATTCTAAGATAGTAAATTTTATCACTAGATAAGCAGGCTCAAAAATAATTGATATTTTTAGCAAGTCTTGTTTTGATATGAAAAGTATAAGTTTGTATTCTCCAAGAAGTAAATGTCAAACTTGGGTTAAATTTGCACTCACTATATTCTGGAATATTTCTCTGTGAGAAAAATGAGGGGCCAAGCAAGATAGGAGAACTGTCAGACAGCAAAACAGGTCTGATTTCTAATGAGAGAGACAGGAAAAGTGGGGTACAAGGGTTTTTGACTAGCACATAGTCCAAGGAAGGTTTGGCAAGGCCACCAGGAAGTCCTTGAGCCAACACTGTCAGAGGAGTGCTAGATCTTACAAGAATATGTCTATTTTTTCTGCTCTAATTAGTCATAGGTTAGAAGAAGCTCATGGGAAACATGGTCTCTCAACAAATGTAATCATGAATTTTTGAGCAGAGGAAATTAGGCCCTTAGTTAATTATATTCCCTGCAGGCAAACATCTATGATTTGTATTTTCATGACCCTTTCAAAAAGGCAAACCACTAATATTGTCAGAATCAGTAACAGGGAAACTTTTTTTTTTTTTTTTTTTGCAGCACCGGGGATTGAACTCACAACCTTGCCCTTGCCAGGCAAGTGCTTATGCCACCAAGCTAAATCCCCAACTCTAGTAACAGGGAAATTTAACAGAGACTTGTCAGTTATCATATGAAAAAAAGGCACATTTTATATGAGTAGGATCAGCTAGCAGTAAAAGAGATAAACAATTTTAAAAGTATAGAATAATTTCTTTGCTCCCAAAATGTAGTTAGAATGGGCTAGGTCATTCTACAATAAAGAACTAGCCTTAAATTCCATTGGTTTAAAACAAAACCAAAAGAAAAAAATTGGTATCTTGCTCATGCTGCATGCTAGTTTAGGTTGGAGAGGTACCCTAATTGTCCTAATGTTTGAGAAGGCCGAATGACTAATCCTTTACTGTCTATAAATGCCAGTATTTGAAGTATGCGATCCATGATCTCCAACAATATATTAGGAAATAAAAAGCCAAATGCTTTAACCCAGAAGTATAAGCAAATGTTTTGCCCCAGAAATAAACATCTATTTGTATCTATCTATCTATCTACCGATCATCTATCCTAACTAGAATTAGTTACATAATCTTGCAAAAATTAAAATTGTACATGTATCTTAAAGTTGACAGTAATAGATACTGGTGAATTGTGATGCTGACTAAAACAAGATTTCTTGCAAGCAGTACAACTTGTGTTAAGTAGAGGTCTATTATATCACCTCTAAGGGTCCTAGAATTTAGGTATCAAATGTAAGTGAAATAGAGTTCACATGCTGTTAGCATTTTTTAAAGGCAGTGAAGTGTGGCAGACAGGAAAGAATTCTTTCAAATAAAGAATCATGAAATCTTTTTTAAAAATAGGCTCGTTCTTTGAATTGCAGTATGGTTTTGAAATTCAATTGACCTTTCTGAACCCTTTTTTCTTATTTGAAAAATGAAAAGGTGGAATTAGATATCCAAATTATATTTCAGAATCCAATTAATTCTAATAACAGTCACATTAATAACTGTGGAAATACAATAATATCATAGTATATGTTCAGAGGAAAGCTCTGCATTTTTCTTCACGTGCAGCAAACTAGTAACATTGCTGTAAGAGTGGATTCTACCAGTCATTTGTTTCCATGTTATTCACGGAGTTTGTGAACAAAGGTCTTCTTGAGAAGTCTAGGAGAACATGCTCAGAATGTGTGCACTACAGCCCCATCCTTTGAATGGATTCTACTCAGCTCCTCACAAATTTCCAGCAGTATCAAGCCTAATACAACCAACTCACAAATGCTCCTTTGAATTGTCTCTACCCACACCCACTCCACTCCTGTTGCCTGAACTCACTCTCCAAACAAATTACCTGCTGACAGAAGTTTTTGCCTTAATCAGTACTTCCTCAGGGAACCTAGGCTCAGAGAGCAAAGCAATCTCTGTCAAACAAGTGATACAGGATCAAAGATGACAAGAAACTCAAGTGCTTTTATGTTCAGCCTTAACCCAGTGTATGTCTTCCCTGTCAGGTCAGTTCCTACTTCTCAAAAATTAGCAAGAATCCTTCCTGAGAACAGTTGCACTTTCTTTAGCTACTACACAGACTGAAATCAAAAGTCGGTTTCACCTTCTTTAGCTGCTACATAGACTGAAATAAAAAAATATGGAAATCCTGAATGGTAAGGGAGCCTCTAATAAAGAACTCAGAAAAGCTCCAAAGTTCCAGTTCAGTTTTCCATCTCTGTGACTGTGATGGGAGAAATTGGGGAAAAAACAGTGAAAGGAATCCAGATGCTTGCATTTCTGCAGCACAACTCTGTACTCTTCGAGTGTTACTTTGATAAAAACTGATGTGTGTCACTGAGGAAAAGAATAAAACACTCATAAAAATATAGATAAGTATGTATTCAATAAGTAATTATATAAACCCAGCACTGTAAAAGTAAATGTAAGCTAAATATACACTAAAATAATAAAATATATTAAGATATAAATGAAAATATTAAAATGTATATAAGCACACAGAACATGTACGCACAAACACATACACGTGTTGAAATAGTATAGACATGAATAATAGCCTTAAAGTACAACACATACTTTGTGAAGCTTTCTTAACAATCAGGGTCACAGTCAAACACAAAAGCTGAGATTTTCTTCTTTCCTGCCCTCTCTGACCAATCACCCTGAGATAAATTATGCTGCTAGGCCAATACTTCAGCAGAGAGTAACCATGACAGCATCCAAACTACTCTGAGAAATAGTAAGAAAAACTGAAGTACCTTCAGAGGGAACACAAAGATACATATCACTTGCAAAACACTGAGAAGTTTAGGAAATCCAACACTGACTCCAAATGTATTGGCCCCCATTTAGATAGATGTTCATGAAATTTAATAAATAATTTTTTATTCATACATGGAGGCATTCTTTAACAATGGATTTGTTTAATGCAGTGGGACTATGTTTTTAATAAATTAGGCTATGACCAGCAGATTTAATATTAATTGAGTCTTATTGGAAAACTATACATACTTCTTTAACATTTGATTTATCAATGATATAAACCATGGTATAAGGGGTATATAATTTAATGCATAATAAAATATCAGTATGCAGCAAACTTCTACAATGTGTTTGCAAGTTCAGGAGAAAGTTTTCTTAGTCTTCGTTATAAAAGCTAATACACAACACATTGAAAGAGTTACATTTCACAATTTATTGAAAGAGTTACATTTGTTTAAAATTTTCAGCAATTTCTCAGAACATGTGCTATCAGGATTAGGAAGGAGCCTCATATAGATTCTTCAGAATGATCTGCATCTCTTTAAGGATTACTGTATGTGAGTTCATCATTATACACTCACATGTGATAGCAGCAAAAACAGGAATATAAACCCAAGGAACAGTATTTTTTAAATAATCTTTCCTGCTATTCATTTTCTGACTTCCATTAAGAGATGAGAATAGTGAGAAATCTCATTCAAATCTATTTACATGTTTAACTAAATGACACATGGTAATTAATTCAATAACTAAGAAACCAGCTTCCATGTGATTTATAAATGTTTATTCTTATGTATTTCTGTATGACAACTTTTACTGGTGCTTATGTGACATTTTATCTTTGTGTAGTCCCAGTGTGTATACCATGTAGGTATGAGCATTACATTAATTCTGAGACCGAAAAACTAAAATATGCTACACAAGTCAATTAATAATGATATGATCTAATCATCAATAAACTGTGTCTTCTAACAAATATAATTTTAAAACTCTCTGAAGTAGTAAAATCCATTAACGGTTTTCAATCCTGCTGTTTTTGATAGTTGGTGCTCAGCAGTTTGTCCATCAGACAGAGGCTAAGGATGCTATCAATTCTCTAATCACCAGGGTTGCCTACAGTGGTGATTCAGACACAGTTCACTTGAGTTCCTTCTAATCACAACAACATTAAACTTCATTTGTCTACCACTTACTAATTTTCAACACATTTTTCCACTTAGGACTTCCAAGCTTCACAACTGTGCTGTGAAGTATCATTTTTGCTTTATGCAGAGTAGGAAATGGTGGTACAGAAAAGTGGTAAAAAGCTGAGCAACAGGGTACTGGTAAAGCAGAGGGGGTGCTTGTATATTTCAATGCACTTTTCTCTCCTTGAACTATGCTAAATTGAAGTTTCTCATTGGTATTATCCCAGCTACTCACCAACCTCCACTTTTCAAGACATATCCAAATAGCATGTTCATAACTGTCCTTGCCTATTGGCTTTTGTGTTTGTGAGACAAGGTCTCACCCTCAGTTTTGATTAGATGTTGAATGCTATGTATGATATGGAAAGCGATCTCCATAAGAACATCTCAAAAATATAATTGAGTTTCCTTGGAGTATAATTATATTTTAGAAGCTTCTTTGCACATTTCTCTGAAAGGAATATTAATGAGTAGCATAAAAACAGCTTTGACCCATAGGCACAGACTTTCTTTGCTATTTTAGGGATCATTTTTGGGGTCATAGGAAAATGAAATGCAGTGAAAAGGAGACTCAGAAATATTCAGGAAGTAAGTTCTCTTGGAACTTTAGTTTCATGGTGAAGTCTCAGGCAGTAGCAAAAGAAACACCTCAATCATTATCCTCCAATAATCACATTCTTTGCTGTATGATTGAAAATACAGTGATCAACACTGCTCACAAAAGATCATACTTCAACCCACGACTCATTAGGTTTTCCTTCAGAGTAGTAATTTTATTTAGACCTTAGCTGCTGAGGACCAGCTTGATGCAGTACAGAGCAGGCAGTAGTTAATATTAGTAAATTGGCACAAAAATATATTAAGAATCTGTTCTGGGCCTACATGACTTGTGGTGAGACCTACAGCTGGCTTACAGAGTGATTAATCTCTAAGCCAATAGCCAGAATTGAGACCAGGAAATAGTCTGTGAAGTTCTGGTGCCTCAAAGCAAGATAACATGGAAGCTGAGGACTTGACTCATGAAAATTCCTTCTAGCTCAGCAGTCACAGTTAGCAGACAATAAGCTTACTAGTTAACCATGATCTGTTCCTGTGTGCTTTTCGAAAAACGCAGTGTTTCTCAATCCTTAAACCTTGACTGTGTCAGCAGCTCACCATCATCACTTCCTGCAGCCCACCAGCACACAACCCAATCAAGCTGTCACCTAATAAAGGCCAAAGACACCGGGCCTGGTGGTTTTAGTCCTTACTGAGCTTTGATCATTCCAGTGCCCCTTGTAACTAAAAACCATATATCTTGTCTGTGTTTTATTCTGCCAATGCACCCCTGAGCAGGAGGTAGGTGGTCATTGGCTAGGGCCCCGATGCTTAGAAAATTTTTAAAAGTTGCTTATATTAGAGTAATGATCACAAAGTCACATCTACAAATAATAGTGGATGCAAATGTGTTGGGGATTGGTATATTTTTGAACATAGATTAAAACACATGGCTATCTTTTTCAAGCAAATTCTTTTTGGCTTCATCAAAGTACACACTATTGATCTCGGTATTGAATTTTGATTTGTCTCTTCTGTTCACCCAAAATGCATTTCTTCCTTCCTGTTTGCATATCTGTAGCTTATCATTCCATCAATACCCTGATCAAACTCATTTCTACAATGCTGCACTGTCCAGACTGCATTGTTAATCTTTTTTTTCAGAACTGTAAAATTTAAAGCTAACACAATGAATTCTACCACTTAGGCATATTATAAATATGTGTTTCTACAGAAGTGTTATGTTAGGACATACTTCTGGGAACAACGTAGGTAAACAAAGAACACTCACTGAATTCTTCCAAAGATGAACAAAATAAATATTAGGTATGATTAATTTTCAGCCTTTATTTTGCTTGTGGTTAAATCTGAAGTCAGTATAAGTATCAGTTATTATTCACTTACTATGTGAAAGCAAATTATTTGGGGTCCAAGAGTCTTACGAAATGTTCCTGCCAATGACCAGGAAACAATATTATAAAATAACTATTTGTACATTGCCTTTTCCCTCATCTCCAAAATACCTATTTACTTTCCAGGTAAAGCTTACTGGGAGTCCTCCCATCACAATTCAGCATTTATCAAAAACACATGCAAACCCACAGTATCTTTCTTTTGCAGAACATGGAAAGAATAGATGACGTTTGGGTTGGTAAACCTAGGCTCACTTCTTCCTAATTCTATCATTTATTAACAATATGAGCATGAACTACTTACTTGACATCTCTGGCTCTCAATAGAAACTCCTATTTAGTCTGCTGGAGTGGAATGAGATCATCTGTGTAAACGTCTAGCACTGTGCCAGGCACACAGTGAATCTTAAATAGATGCTTTCTTTTTCACTCCTCCCCTCTTTCCCCACACCTTTTTCCCAGCTTTACTCTTCTTATCTCAAAATTTAAATGAATTTTATTTTTATTTCACCCCAAATCCTGCTTACATAGGGTGAGAGTATGGATGTCAAGGAAGTGGTCATGGCAGGGAGATTATAGGAAGCTTTATAGGTGTTCTGCCAGTAGCTAATTCACTTATATGTCAACTTGAGCTTCATTTGATAAAAGCACAAACACTGCTCTGCAAAAAAGCCTACTGCTGGCAACTGCTTGAAGGTTGAGACTTTCAGGACTTCCACATGAAAAAGAAATACAGATTCTATATTTGTACCCTCTATCCCCTCAGTAATGGCTCTGAAAGTCAAAGAAGCCAGTATGAACATATTAAGCTTTCAAAACAGTTAGACAGAAAACTTCTACAACTACAGTATATCTAAAAGACAGAAAATGCCATTCCCAGAGGCTGAAGAAGATATAAAAGTCTCAGGAAATAGAGCAGAGACTAAAGGATCTATGATACACAGTGAACAAATGTTCTGACATCCTATAAAAGAAACAAAATTAGAAATTTAATGTGGCTTAAGACCTGATTCAAACAAATCTTACAACAGAAAAAAACATAGAGTCTGAAGATTACTGAAACCTATAATTTTGTACCTGATACATTATTTCTAAATTACTCAGGTGACTTAGGAAATACAGAGTTGAGTCAACACATCCAGGATAAAGGAAAATTTCACTGTATTTCATGTAATGTTTCCAGTGAACCTAGAATAACTAATATTTATTGTTACCAAGTACCAGTGGATTCTTTAAGCATGTACATACATTAATTTGCTTATTCACAACAATAACTCTCAGAGGTTGCACACTCATGTTTATAGAAGAACAATTTATAATAGCTAAATCTTGGAAACAGCCCAAATGCCTATCAACTGATGAATGAATGAAGAAGATGTGTGGGTTTTTATAACATAGAGTACTATCATCCATAAAAAAGGATAAATTTGAGACATTTATAACTAAATGGATGGACTTTGAGACCATACTGTTAAGTGAAATGAATAGAACACACATGTAAATATCACATTGTTTCCCTGGTATGAGAAACCAAAAGTGTAAATAAGGACCAGAATGTATGCTAGATACTATGAAATAGGGGGAAAAATGCTCAATTGGGAAGGAGAACAATGAAGGGAAGATGGGGAAAGGAAAATTGAGACTAACTCTCAGAGGTATACACTTTGAAGTTTTCCCTATTTTACTGGAAAAAGAGAAATAATGTATACTAAACTTTTCCAGGGTCACTCATTTAGTGATTGGTCAGGCTGAAATTTAAATTCAGACATGTAGTTAGATAGAAAATTATAGAAGTGATGAACAACTTACTTTTATTTTGTTCTTCATATTCTATTTGATCATAGGCTAAAATCCTTTAATAAATCTGGCAATATTTTTCTTTCTCTCTGAGTATTTTTTTAAATATTATCTCCTTTGTAAAGCTTTGTGGTTGTTTTATGTTTCTCTCATTCATTAGATTGAGAATATCACGAATAGCTTGTATTTATTTTGATCTAAAACACTAAATGAATGCATACTCAGACTTGGTACTATTTCTACATGTCTATTAACACTTAAAATAAAACTACACTATTTAAAATCGACATTGTGGCAGCAGTTGTCAATAATCCTATTTTATCTAGTCTCCTAGTCCCTCAAAGACAAGATAGATAATCTAACAGACGCCTGCGTCCTTCTACCCTTACTAGGAATAGCCATATGATTTGCCCAGTGTAGGTGGCAAAGTAGTACAGGCATTCAAAATACCCCTGACACAGTGCCTAGTGGTCTGACTTCATCAAGAGGGTGCTGGGGAGGTGATGCAACTTCCCTGCTACCATTTCCTCCCAAAGCAGATGTCAGAGACCTAAGGACAGAAACGGAGCTATAAAGATGACGGAAATATTCTTACAAGTTGTTTGTTTCCTCCAGGGATAAATCTTTGGCTGTACTGAGGAAATACTAGAAACTAATAGGGAAAATATGAGGTGAATAAAAGTTAGCCCCAAATTATCATAACTTGAAGATCTTAGCACAATACAGTACACGCTTTGAAAATGTGCATACCCATGACCAGTGTTAGGTGTATGTCCCACTCTCTTACATGTGCATGAACAAGAAAGCTCAGATGGCATTATTTGTGCTAGAAAAAAACTGTAAATAAATTAAATGACCATCAACGGGAAAGTGGATGTATTGTGAAATATTTATTCGCACTGAAAATAATATATATGTATACATATTGACACTCATGAATCTCAAAAACAATGTTTTATTGACAAGCAAATTGTAGAAGAGTACATACAGAATTTATATGAATGTTAAAAGGTTGTGAAACTGTGTTGTGAATACATTAATATATAATAAAGGTATGAGTAATTGCATGGATAGCGACTCTGGGGAATGGTTGTCTCTAGGGAAAAAGAGAACAGAGGAGTAACTCATACAGTACAAATACACTAGATTATGCTTTTTATTTAAGGCATGTACAAAGCACATCAATGTTCACTCTATTAGTTTTTACATACTTTTGGATACCTTAAATAAGTATTTCTGCAGCAAAGACACTATTGCCAAAATAGTTCCCAGTATTAAGATTAGCAACTGAAATTACTGTATTTAAAACAAACACAGTGAGCTTAGTCTACCATGGAGGGAATGTTCAATAAAGGAGTATGGAATAAATATGGTAACAAATATAATTCCCCTCACATTCAAATATATTCAAATAGAAGTTAAATGTTATAAGTACATTCAGGTCCAGAAAATGCCCTTGGCAATGTTGCGAGAAAACTGTAGTCAACAGCATGCAATTATCGAGATAGCCATTTCTTTAACTGTACAATTTCTGACACAAAGGCAACTTAAAATTTGGGAGGAGATCACAAAAAGAAGCATAAGACTAAATTGTCTAGAGAAGCCTAAAGCGCTCCTCCCCTGCTTGAAATTAATTGCAGCTAATTTTAGTCTGCTCACTGCCAGTACATATTGCGGCAAGAAAATGAGCTCCATAGATTTATTTTGCTTTCTGTTTTGTTGTTTTATTTTTAATCTTTTATTTTTAATCTAAGTAAATCTTGGTCCTAGGCTAACTGGAAAAGCACTTTTTTAAACGTTGGTACAAGGAGATGCTTAAGCTTTTGGTGTCCCTAAGTACAAGTCAGCACCGAGTAAGACGTTCTGCTAGAATCGAAGGCATATGAAACTTCGGGTTTCACTTGGGTTAAACACTTGTCAACTTCCTAATGACATGTAATTGTAGAAATTTTAGGAAGAAGGACTTGAGAGGAACTTTCAAATGATTTCACTATTTAATATCTTCTTAACAATATCTTTTTAAACGAGAAGTCCATGATGAGTACCTACATTAGAATAAATTCTTCTTGCATTACATTGTCTTTAGTTCTTCATCGCCCAGACCAAAAAGAAAAATGAGAAAGCAGCCATTGATTATTTTTTCTCATAAAAAGCTTCTTTCTTTGTGAGGCATAGTAAGCACTTTACTCAAACAAGAAATTTGCAAAATATTTATAGTCCTTAGCCTTGGAATATTTTTAAAATACTATTGGAAATATTTTCTAAATTTAAAAAGTATGTTACTCCAATGAATTCAGTAACCATACCAATAAATCTTGATTTTCTTGTCATGGATATGAAACTCTATTTTCTCGCAATTCTAAAGATTACATTAGCCCTTTGATATTCAAGTTAATCATTTAATGTCTCATATATCTTTGCTGTATCATATGTTACATTTCTTTGAGGTTCTTCTGTGGTTTTGAAATTTCTTTCAGTTCCTACTGCCTAAGGAAGTAGGAATATTGACATATTTTAGATATTAGGTCTAACTAACCAAATGAAATTTTCTACAAGAAAACATGGTGGAGAGTTGCCAGAGGGTGCTTTATCTTTTGAAATATAAAACAACTGGATCAATTAAAATAAAATTACAATACTATTTGTTTATGTTTACAAAATGCCTGGCAGCCTCTGAAAAGAAGTAAAAGTCTTTGTGAATATCTATCACTTAAAATAAGTTATAAATTTCTAACAACCTTAAAATGTTGCAGGTAAATGTACTTGAGGATAAATGTCTGAAGCTTGATTAGTAGAAATCTTTTGAATCAAGTCTTAAACAGAGCCTATAAAAGACCTTGAGATGCTTTGGAATATGAAAACCAGAGTTGAACATTTTTATCTCAATTTTCAAAGCATACAATAATTGTCATAAAATATGTAATTAATTGCAAAATTTATCATGGGTACATAGATTTTATAAAATTGTATATATATACTCTTAATGCATAAAATATGCTACTATGTATCTTCCATCTTTAACATAGATAGGTCACTATACTTATAACAAACAGACATCACCAGTACCCAACACAGCAGAAAATTTTTCCTCATTACCACTCTGTTCCTTCCAAATCACAGGTAGCCAACATCCCAGTTTTTGTGTCGATCATTTCCCATCTTCATTCACAATTCTACTATTTATACAAGTATCACCAAGCAGTAAATTGCTTAGTTTTAAAATGGTGAGAAGGAAGTTCAAATACAACTGTGTAAAGCAAAGGTAGTATTAACTCTAACAGATGGAGGGTTTCAGAAAAAGAGAAACTGTACTGAGACTGAAAATACAGTTTCAAGACAATTTGCAAGGAGCCCTTTTGAGGATATCAGTGAGCAAGATCACAGGTGAGTCCTAAGTCACACAAGACTCTCAGCAGTGGTAATCTGGCAGGGCTGAAGTGTGTGCTAGGTTTCAGGTATCAGTCAGGAACACAAGCTGCTCTGGACTTTCCATTTATAAGCTTGCCAAGGATTCATCTCTTAGGAGCAATCTAAATCAAATTACTTTGAATGATACGAAGGTTCAGTAAACAAATAGGGAAGAACAGAAACTTTGTAAATAGGTTCAACAAAAGCCTAATGTGAATAGGCATCTTGGCCTAGCTCACTGGACATTCTGTCTGCAGGGCATGAAGAGAGTACAGCAATGCCTCATGACAGGGAGGTTCAACCTCATCTCAGGCCCTCTATATTGTGTATACCTGAGATCATGGCATCCCTGTCTTCCATTGTCCTGGAAATTATTTTTCCACTAAATCCTGTTTTGGATATCCTTTCTCCCATGTCTCTTGAACTCATCTTGTTTGCCATTTCTCATACTTAGAGTTGCATATTTTACACTAGCTTCTTGAGAAATTATTGATGAAAATTTTTAATCAGATTCCACATTTTGAAAATGTCTACACTTTCATGCAAACATTGGGCTGAGTATAAAATCTAAGCCAGAAGTAAGATTTCCATGAAATTTTGAAGGCATTATTCCATTGTTTCTGTGCTTCATGTGTTGCTGAGAAACTCAGAATTATTTTTATTTTTTATTTTGTGTATTGACTTGTTCTCTTTCTAGAAACTTGTAGAACCTTCTTTCTTTCCTCTCACCATTGTAAAAGCTTGCAACAATGGTCTTTGATGTGGATCAAGTTTACTCAGATTTTTTCAAATTGTAGTATTTTGGGTGCTTGGTAGACCTTTTAAAACTTTCCATTCATCTCTCAAGCCTAGGATATTTCATATATTTTTTATATTCTTTCCTTCTGTATTTGTTAATATTTTGATATTAAACAGTCAATTGTCTTATTTTTCTCTCCTATCATTATTTCATTATTTATTGCTCTACTTCCAGGGAGATTAAATCAACATAATGTTTTCCATTTTGAGTTTTTAATTTCAAAGCATTCTTTTGTTTCTCAATAGTTCCACTTTTATATGGCCTCTTACTTTTGTTTAATGTATGCAATAACTTCTGTCTTTCTGATATGTTAGGTATTACTAACAGGGATTTAAATCAATTTTATTAAAGTATAGCTTACATACTATTAAGTGAGTTTTCACAAAGATATAATTTGGCATAGTCACCATAATCAAGATATAAATAATTTCTAGTCTCCCAAAATCTTCCAAAAGTTCCCCTGTGTTTTGTTCCACTCATTTTCCCCTCAGACTTCTGGTACCAGGGAAATGTTAATCTATTTTCTGGCACTATGGATTGTGTTTGTGTTTCTATAGTTATTGAAAGAGAATTATTTTTACCCCAAAGAATTTGCTTCTTACTATTTTTATTTTTTCTTTGGTGTACATGTTTTGTTCTGTCTTTCATATATAGACTTTTCAGAAATGTCTGTGTCACGCTTGATCTATTTCCAAATAAAAGAGGGAAATTAAAAAGAAGACTAGAAGATCTGAATACATGGACTTATTGATGGTAAGATTGACTCCAGTGTGGTCAGTTTTGGTTACTCTGGACAAAATCTTCTGAAGTTCAAACTTTAGATCTCTTTCTTGTGCTGGTCACTAGAAAGGACACCCAGGAAAGTTGGGTGGTATAGTTCAGTCTGACTAAACAGGGTCACGAATTATAGAATCTGGTGAGGGTTCACTGCTGTAAGTCCCGAAATGAAAGATCTAGAAATCAGAATTCAAATATCTGAAGGTAGGAATGATGAATATCCCAGATCTGAAAGAAGGAGTGAATTTATATTTTCTCCACTTTTTCATCCTATCTTGATCCTCCATGCATTGAGCAAAGTCCACCCACACTGGCAAACTAAATCTGCTTGACTTGGTGTGCTAATTCAAATGCTACTGCTTGCTTTCAAATGCACCCAGAAATAACTGACAAACATTTTCCATCACAGACTTCTGAGAATCCTCTGGCATATATTAGGTTAGTCGCCAATTCTCTCTCTTGTCAATTTTCTGAATCCTGCTGACTCGGATTTGTCTTTCAGTTTTCCAACATTTTTTTACAATTGGTCTCTTTCTTTTCTTCATCTTCAAAAATTTATGCCTTTTTAAAAAATCCTTTAATTTTACTGCTGCATGTTTAGAGAAGGTAAAATTAGATGCATCTGCCCAATCTATTATCTTAACCCCAAATTTGCATTGTTTGACATTTTATACTTTATCATATGTAATAAAAGAATCAGTGCAAATTAATTAAATATATAAATGTTGATTGAATAAAGCATGCTCCTTTCAATTTCTAATTCAACCAATAGATAATTTTCATAAAATTTTACATTGTTGCTATGTCGTTATCCTAATATACATTCATTTGCTTGGCATAACTTTTGGAATTTTGTATTCAGTATGGTTTTAAACATCTTAAAATAAAATTTTAAAATACAAATTGAATAAGAAATTCTAATTAGAATTTTGAAGCAGTGAATTCAAGTCCTCAAATATTATTGTTTTTAGATAAAATATCACTATATTTAGAATTCGCATTTGTTTACATAGCAATAAATCCAAGAACATTTATTGAATTAAAACTCAGATGTAGATACCAAAAAGATAACAGGATGTGGCTACTTGGGATTCTACCTCTATGCAAGATACCTGGTGTATATAGGCTAAAGACTGCTTATCAAGGAGAAAGACCCTGTGAGCATTCTGAGAGTGAATGCCAGCCTTTAACTATGAACCTTCTACCTGAGGGGCATGCACTCTGGAGAACAAGGCAAAATGCTTCCAAAGCAGGTTGAAAACATTCACTGGGACAAAAAAAGGCCATGTGAAGTGTCACTGAAGTGTTCAGTCTAAGGTTGCCAGACAAAATAGAGAATACCAAAGTTAAATTTTAATTTTACATAAACAAGAAATATTTTGGTGAAGTATGGCCTATGCAATATTTGGGGTATTCTTGTGCTAAAAATATTATTTACTGTCCATCTAGAGCTCAGATTTAACTGGTGAGGCATGTGTCCAAAAATCTGGTTATAAAGGTGATGGCTCTCAATTTAAAATCAGAATATCTAATGAAAGTTTGGGTCAGAGAAACAAAAATTAAAAAACACCTGTAGGAAAGGCAACTTAGAGCTCAAGGTGACCAGCTGAGTAATCAAGGATCAATATAATAGACATGAATGAAAGAATAATACCTTCCATAAGGCACATACAGAGAACATCATGGCTATTCAGTAAGGCATGGGAGAGATCCCAGTATCTCCCTAATCATATATAAGAACTTCAAAAGGATAAAACCCCTGAAAAAGAAAATGCTGAAGCTAAGAAACAAGATATGACTCTTCCCTTGTATATTATGACTGTAGGACACAGGTGTGGTTAGTCCTAGGACTGTCACTTCCTACATACTTCCTGTTATGGTTTGCATTTAAATGTCCCCCCAAAGCCTCAGGGGACATGTGGTCATCAGGGGTGGTCTTATGGATTAAAAACTGGTGGTCAACTTAACACCAGCTGAATTAAATCAGCATGGTGCTGAGTATAGACAACCCACCTAAGGAAAGTTACCAGCATAAAAAGAGATATGGAGAGGAAGAGCAGTGGTGTTGTGCGTTCTCCTAAGTGCTGCTGTTTGGAGGCATTGGTTCTCCTGGAGGAGCTTGTCAGACTGGCTCCCCAATATGACTTTGACCATTATCATCGGAGGCGCTCGGGACCTCATCACTGAGAGTGGCTGTGGTTCACTTTGGGGAGCTCTGGTCCTTAAATTGAGCATCATTCCTGGCTCCAGAGGCAAAGATGGTTGCTGTTTAAACCACAGGAGAAGTTGTCACTCAGGCTTCCTGGCATGTACTTGATTGTTATCATCGGAGGATCACAGGACCTCACTGTCACTGAGGATGGCTGTGGTACTTTTCAGGGAGCCCTGGTTCTTATTTAAGCGTTGCTTCTTGGCTCCACTGTAGAACCCTCAACCTACTAGCACAGATCCTTCATCCCGCTGGCATAGACTTCCTAGCTTCCACTGCTGGCCTTTGGGCCTTCCCAGAACAGACTTTGGTGTTGTGGACAGATTTCCTGCACTTTCTTGTGTCTAACACTGGGTAACCATTATAAATAATATTATAAATTCTGTGTCCTGATTGTAATCTTTCCCCCTGCAACCCTGACTACAACAGGTGGTCACCAGGGGTGGTCATCAGGGGTGAGCATTTGCAAGGTGGCTGAGTCTCGCATTTGTGATTGGTTAATTGTCTAGCACTGTGATTAGCAGTGAGTGCTACACCTGCCCATGTGTAGCCAGTATACAATACAAGGGAGGGAAGAAGGCATGTTTTTCCCTTTTGCCTTTTCACTCTTGTCACTTGTGGCCACCATTAATGGTTGCCCCTCAGCCATGCCACCCTGCCTTGGAGCTAACTGATTATAGACTGAAACCTCCACAAACTGTGAGCTAAATAAACCTTTCCTTCCTTAACTTTGGGTGTCAGATATTTTGTCTCAGCAAGGGAAGAAAAGTAAGCAAGACAGAATTTGGTGCCAGTGGAGTGGAGTCATTGCTATGACTGTACCTGACCATGTGGTTCAAGAGCCTTTGGGAATGGCTTGTGGGAAAAGTTTGAAAAGATTCAGAGATGTCACTTGAAAGAGTGGCACTGGAATGCCTTAGGCTGTTCTGTGTGTGGGATTCTGGTTAGAACTCAGAAGACCAGAAAGCTGATAGAAATCCTGCTGGTAAAGACCAGGCTCTGGGGGTTTCTGCTGGAAAGAAGGACTGCATTGGCTGTTGGACCCCAGACAATGTTTGTTATGGTTGGCAGAAAGTTTGTCTGCATTTTGCTCATATCCAGAGACTAAGAGACTAAGGCAGTGGACTAATTAATCTGGCAGAAGAAATTTCAAGGCCGTCAAATGTTGAGACAGTGGAATGGCTATTGTTGAGGGCTTTCAGCCAGATTTATGCAGTGAATCAAGAGAAAAGAGCCCAGTGGGATGATTTAAAACATTGAGTTTGGCCAGAAAGGAAGCTCTACTAAAACTGTGAACTGTAAAGACAGAGCTGAGATCTCAATTGCAGAGAAAAAACAAAAAAATAGAAAAGATGGCCCATAGGCATCATGGGAAGTTACAGGTTCCACCCTTGAAGCTTCAAAATGGCAGAAGGGAAAGACTGCTTTGAGAAGAAAGCCACAGAATGCTATGTTCCAGAATGGTGATAGAGTCCACACAAGGTTCCAAAATGGCAATAAATATACCAGGTTCCAGTATGGTGGCGGTATAGAGAATTTGTTCCTTCAAATTGGTTTCAGACTGCCCAGTGACTCAGGCACTCAACCCCTACAGTCAAGAGAGAAGAAAACCTGGGCACTGCTCCAGCTGGGAGGAGATCTTGGCATCACCCATGCGGCACTGGTTTTAGGTGCTTGCAGAATGCAAGAGTTCTGAAGTTCAAAAGGCTTTCACCCTGCATTCAGAAGAGCTTGGAGGCCAGGTAGTGTGCCCCTGAGAGGGTAGTATGTGAAGCTGTGAGTGTGAAGCCAAAGGTGCAATGGAGAACCCAGAAGTTTGGAAAAGCCAGGAGCATGAATCATCTGTGGAAACCTGCAAGGAGAGAGCAAACCCAGACCAAGAAAGAAGCCATGGGTACTGCAACCACTGGAAGTACCTTGGGGGTGGAGTCACTCAAGCCTTTTGGAGCTCACAATCAGATTACATCAGGTGATGACTGCAGAACCACAGGAATTTAATGTTTGCCCTACTGGATTTTGATTTCTGTTGGTCTGAATGCTTTGTATCCCCTGTTCCTACCTTTTGAAATGGTAATGTTTATCTTGTGCCATTGAATGTTGGAAGTGTTTGACTTTGTTTTCATTTATACAGGGGGTGGCAGCTAAGAGTTTGCCTTACATCTTGGAGGAAACTTGGGACTTGGACTTTTCAGCAATGCTGAAAGTGTTAGAACTTTGGCAACTCTTGGAAATGGACTAAATGTCTTTCACATAAAGGATATGCATGAGTCTTTGGGGGGCCAGGAGTGGAACGTTGTGGTTTGTGTTTGAATTTCCCCCCAAAGCCTCATGCAGTTATGTGGGGCAGGCCTTTTGAAGGCAGCTTAGTCTAGTGTTTGAGACTGATTCATCATCTAGTCCTGGGATTGGCAGTATGAGTGCTGCACCCACTCCAGGGTGGGTAGCCAATATACAATATAAGGAAGGGAAAAATGCCTGCTCCTGCCTTTGCTCTTTTCACTCTTGTCACTTGTGATCAGCTGCCATGAGCAGCTGCCCCTTAACCACACCACCCTGCCTTGGACTCAGCTGTTTAGGGACTGAACCCTCCAAAAACTGTAAGCTGAAGAAACCTTTCTGTCCTTCATTTTGGGAGTCAAGTATTTGGTCGCAGCAATGAGAAGAGTAACCAACACGCTTCCCTTCACTTCCACTCAGTCTGCTCAGTCCCCACTCATTGAAGGATGCGCTGAGATAATTTACCTCAGTGACCTCTGTTGGTTACTTAGTGGTCATTCTCTGATGCATCCCAACAGAAGATGCTGCTTAGCTGTAAGCTATGGTACACTTGCCTATCCTATTGGTCCAGACATTGCTGGCTCTTTGAAGAAGTGTCAAGAAAACCACCCATAATGTGACAGAGATCAATCAAGGAGGGATCTGAACCCTTTATTCCCAACCTCCCCATTGTGTATAAAACAGTTAGCCCTCCTGAAGATTTCCCGGTTTCAACCCTGCCACTTTTTACAGAGATGCAATAGCTGTCAATGAAACAGCTCGCATTTCTGATGTTCCCATGAACCACTATCATTATAGCTCCAATTGTTCTGGATGCCCTTCACCAACTTGAACCAATAATAGGCCTGTATTTGGACCAACCACAAGCCTGCATCACAATATAAGCAGCATTCCCCTCACACTTCTTGGGTTAGTATAGGAGTACTCCCTCTCCTACACTGACCCACCCTGGGCTTCTTCAAAAGTCCTGCTCAAACAAAGCCTCATTCTGGTAGGACAGTAAATCTGCTTGTGATCTATTTCTCCAGTAATCTGGGCTCAGAAAGTTTTGTAAATCTACTTCTCAGGATTTTTATTCTGAGTAGTGAGGATGGAGAAAACGTTTTAAAATAAAGAGCAGTAAACACTAGGTTATTGTTAAAATATTGTTAGCTCTGGAGCACTCCAGAGACCAGCAGCCAGCAAAGATCTGTGACAGAAACCAGCATATAGTAGAGTTAATTGATGACATCCAGCATTAACTGTTGCAGACTAGTGACATTAGCACCCTTAGCAGAACTATACTTTGCCAATTCATGAATTTTATCTGAATCAAGCAAAAGAACCCTCAACTGATTGGCTACTATATCTTTGCTTTTAGCAATAACATGTACAGAAAAATGTTTGAATTAGGGTTATCCAAGTTTAAAGGAGAAAATTTGCAAAGGGACATTAGATTAAAGTTAAATTATTATATTTTAAATAAAACTTTTTTATAGGGCCAGATCATTCCTAAGCATTTATTTTTGTTCCTCCAAATCTATATATTTCTGGCTATTAATGACTCAAAGTAAGGACTAAATGTGGATTTTTAGAATAAATTTCTTTAATATTTTTAAATTTCTAGCATTTTGATCAGAGATTATGAGACATGATCAGAGATTAATGTCTCTTGAGTATTCTTCCCCAGGTTCTTCATTTTTATTCAGTAGTCCACACCTTTGCAAAGACTGGCTCCATAAAAGGAGAAGAGCTGGGGCAATTGACAAGTTTCCCAACCTCTCTCTATTTCTCCAGGAAGGTTCCATTCAAATTATGCTAGAGAGCTCATGATGCACCTTGTGTTTTTTAAGTATTTCATCAACTCTAGCTACTCTAGAATGGCAGGTACAGATAAAAAGGAATTCACCAGAAGAGAATCAACAGGATATACACAGATG
The DNA here is from genome assembly GCA_004365215.1 of Cuniculus paca. Classification (NCBI taxonomy): domain Eukaryota; kingdom Metazoa; phylum Chordata; class Mammalia; order Rodentia; family Cuniculidae; genus Cuniculus; species Cuniculus paca. The sequence goes on from RJWT010002118.1 coordinate 33,715, forward strand.
CATAGGCAATTCATCATGGGGATTGACTCATCTTATTATGGAGGCCAAGACTATGAAAGCCCATGACCTGCCAGTATGAAAATTAGTAATTTCCCTCAGTAGGAGTAATAAAAAGATTTTTTTCATTTTCTTTCTTTTCATTATTTTCATAACTCTTTGGGCTTGGAATTGAAATGTTTCAATTTATTTAAAAATAGTAGAAATTTTAAAAAAGAAGCAACTACATGGCTAAATGTATGGGTTTCATTATCTTTGACAGGATGGCTAAGATACCAGTTTTTCAGTTGATTGCCAAGCAGAGATGTCTGACAGCCTCAACTTTCCTCTTTATTTCACCCTCAATTCTGTGTAATTAAATGTTTCTTTCATGTTTGGCATTTTGTAAAGAGGATTTTCTGAATCAGTGATGGAAAGAGAAAAAATAAAGAATAACATTTTCATCTATTGTTAACTTATTAAAGTTTTATATGTGCAAAATTAAATGTAATAAGTATAATTAAATATTAAATGTAATGCATTGAAATAGCTGATTACAAACTCAACTTTCAAAAATCAGTAGCATTCTGGTGCATAAGTAACAAACTCACTGAAGAAAATTAGGGAAACAACTTTCATAACAGCACTGAAAAAAATGAACTACTTAGGAATCAATCTAACAAAAAAGTAAAAGATCACTACCCTGAAAACCACAGTACTCTATAAAAAAGGAGATCAAAGAAGATATCAGAAAATGGAAAAACATTCCTTGCTCTTGGGTGGGAAGAACCAACATAGTAAGAATCACCATATTCCCAAAATCACTCTTGCAGATTTAATGCAATCCAATCAAAATGGCATTAGCATACCTCATAGTATTAGAGAAAACATTCTTAAAATTCATTTGGAACCAGAAGAGACCTAGAATGGCAAAAACAATTCTAACCAACAAAGGCAAAGGGTGGGACATCACAATCCCTGACTTGAAATTATACTGCAGAGTTACTATGATAAAATCAGCATGGTACTGGCAAAAACAAAACAAACAAACAAAAAAAAACAGAACAACAACAAAGAAATAGACCTGAAGTATGATACAGATTGAAAGGTGCAGAAACAACTCCAAACACATTCAGTCACTCTAACTTTGACAAAGGGTCAGGACAAGCACATTTACTGAAAGAAAGATAGCCTCTTCAATAAATGGTGCTGGAAAAACAGAATGGTTATTCTCAAGAAATCAAGCAAATGCTGCTGGGGCTGTGAGGAAAAGGGAACCCTTCTCCACTGTTGATGGGAGTGTAGACTGATGCAACCACTGTGGAAATCAGTGTGGAGATTCCTAAAAAATTAGGACTAGAAATGCCATTGGACCCAGCTCTTTCATTTTTTTGGTTTCTTCCTGAAAGTATTAAAAGTATTGTATCACAGCAAAACATGCACACCCATGTTTATAGCAGCACAGTTTATAATAGCTAAATCTTGTAAACAGCCCAAATGTCCATGAACTGAAGAATGGATAAATAAAATGAGTTTTTTAAAAACACAATGGACTACTACCCAGCCATAAAGAAAGATAAATGAAACATTGCTAGGTAAATTGATGAACCTTGAGATCATACTCTTAAGTGAAATAAATTGGACACACACGTGTAAATACCACATTGTCTCTCTGGTGTGGGAAACTGAAAATGTAATTCATAACTAAAATTTATAATAGATATTATGAAATAGGAAGAAATTGTTCAAAATGAAAAGAAAGTGGGGTGAGGGAAGGAAGAGTAAAGAAGATGTAAGAGTAGGATAAAATGGAAAGAAAGTTTCATAAATAGGGAGAAGAAGAGTTGAAATGAGTTGAGGGAAATGGGAAAAAGAGGAACTAAGATATGTACAAGTACAAGTTGCTTATGATGAATGTGATCATTACATATATCTAAATTATGCTAATAGACTTAATCAAAATCCTGCATACAACCATAAAACAATTTGATAGAAGGTGTGAGACCATACTCCACAGACAACAAACACATGAGGATCAGCAACTGTCTGGGCATTTGCCTTTTAAATTCCAGTCCTGCCCTTAGTCTAAAGTAGGTTGCTCTCCCTCTATACTTTCTTTATATGAATAAATTCTTAATTAGAAAAACTCTCCCATATATGTCCTTGCAACCTAGTGCATACTACAGCACTTGGTATTTAATTTTTCTTTGCTAAAAGTGAGAACAACAGAGATTAAAGTGTTCCTCAAACCACTGCCTTAAATTTATTAATCTGTGTCACTCCATAAGTCACTTTAATAAACCAGTGGTTCTCAACTGGCTTAGTTTAGACTCTTAGTGATGCTTGGAAACACTTTTACTTTTTCTGATTGTAGGGAGGTGGCTATTATTTGAATTTATTGGACAAAGACCAGGGATGCTATTAAATATCTTCCTATACACAGGACAACCATGTGACTCTGAACTATGTTACCCATGAGCATGATCTCAAGTTGCATCCATTTACCTACAAGAGCCTGAAGATTATCCTTATTTACAGCTGAGTAACTTCCCATTGTATAAAAGTACCATTTCTTTCTTATCCATTCTGTGGTTGATGGGCAATCTATCCCTGCTTTTTTCTAGTTCCCTGTCACATGGAGCATTGTTTTCTCTCCTTTGACTTTCAGTTTTTGAATTTACTTTTAATTTAAATGTGTTTCTTGAATATGGCATATTGATGGATCTTGTTTCTTGATCCACTTTGCCCATCCTTCTTTTTATTGGTAAATCAAGGCCAACTACACTCATGGTTATGACCAATATGCACTGGCTTGTCTCTGTCATACTGTTTTCCTGTCATTGGCTCCCTTCATTTCCCCTCCATTCAACTGACTGCTCTGCTCAGTGATCCCCCTCTGTTGCTGTTCTTGAAACCATAGTCATCTTTGTCTTTCTCTAGAATATTCTTCAGTACTCTTTGTATGGTTGGTTTGGTGGTCATGAATTCCTTCAGTTGTTCATTGTCATGATAGTATCTTATTCCTCCATCAATTTTGAAAGATAGGCTTGCAGGTTACAACAATCTAGGTTGGAAGTTGTTTTCTTTCAGGACTTAAAATACTTCACTCCAAGCTCTTCTTGACTTGATGGTTTGTGATGAGAAGTCTTTCATGATTCTGATGGGTATTTACTTTATAAGTGATCTGTTTCTTTTATCTAAGAGCTTTTAATATTCTGTTCTTGTGCTGAATTGCAAGGATCTTGATCATTATATGTCTGGGTGTAGATTTATTTTGGGTATGGCTCACTGGAGTTCTGTATGCCTCACTTATCTATATGCCAGGTCCTTTTCTCATGCTTGGAAATTTTTCTGCTATTACTTCTGTGACTAGTCTTTTTATGTCATTTGTGTTGGCTCCTGCTTTCTCACTGACACTCATCAGCCTTAAATTATTTTTCTTTGCATCATTTTATAGCTGTTGAATTGTGACTTCCTTGTTCCTTGATATTTTTTAAAGACCTTTCCTTTCACAATCAGTAGCTGCAATATTGTCTTCATGGTCTGAATGTCTATCTTTAGTTGTGTTCAAGAGTTTTGCCAACTTTCTACAGAGTTTTTAATCTCCTGAATATCTCTTTGAATATGTTTCATGAATTCTAATTCTTTCCTATGTTGTTCATTTCCCATCCAACTCTGGGTGACTGTCATAAGCCAATCTTGTAATTTTAAGGTTTTCATCATTTTCTGGTGCTTCTCTTTTTTTAATCTATGTCTTCTTTAGATATGCTCAGCAGTTCTTTCATTATGATTGCCATTTCTTCTTTTACCTGAGATTTTATTTCTGATATGATTTCTTTTACAGTCTCATAAAATCGTTTCTTGTCTTCAGTTGCTATCATTTCAGAAATTTCAGGTTGTGACTTCCAATTTCTTCGATGTTATGTCTCCTGGGCTTGTTCTGTGTGGGCTAGAGATCTGAGATTGCATTTTGTTCCTTCATCTTGACATTTTCCTGGGTTCCTCCAAATGGGAATGTTGTGGGATCCCAAGAACTTCCCATGTTGGCTGTCCATCTGTGGGGTAGATGAATGAGCCAGTCACCTGGGTTTTTCTGAACCTAGTTTCCCAGAGAGGTGGTGAGTAGTGGGGTGGGCTTCTCCAGACCCTTACAGTTACACTGAGGTTTCTCTGATGTCATGGGCATGCAGGTCAAAACTGCATCTTCTTCTGACCCACACTGGCTACCAGTCAATTTACTCTTTTTTAAAGCATGCTTTTATTCATAATTTCATAAAAGAGACTACAAGTTTACATGATCATTGTGAATAAAAATAATAGATAATATTTATTGAACTATTAGTATGTGACATGCACTACAGGTATTTGTAGCTTTTTTATTAGAATTAGAATCTATTCCATTTAGCACTTAGCAAACAATTATAATGTATTGGATATGGCAATAGGTTATGGAACCTTGCAATCATGTAAATTATGAAGTTAATTTAAACTCAATGATATGTGTCAATTAACACATAATGTAGAGTGAAGTTCTGCTATTAATTGTGTTAATGGTAAAAACTTCAGCCAACAGAGACTTGTGTACCTTTCTTTTCTATTGGTCTAGCTATGTGTCCTCCAAAACACAATTACATAAATCTATTTTCATTTAAATCTAAACCGATTAAAATAGAAATTTTTAATTTGACCTGTCACTCACACTGGGCACCTGTAAATTATTCCCTATTTGTGAGACCAGTGGTGATTGTACTGAACATAATAGGGAACATTTCTATATTTGCAAGACTGAATATAAGGTTCTTATATTTAGATGTCTTTATTTCTAAATCATTCATTTTGATACCCTACTGTATCAGTCAGTGTTATACTCGAGAACCAGATGCAACACAATATATGCAAATGTATAAGAAATTACAAGATTGGCTTATGACAGTCACACAGAGTTGGATGGAGAAGCATGCAGAGGGGTGCCTGCACATTGGCGACTGAAATTTTCAGTCCAAAGTTGGAGTTCACTATAGAGTCTGTCCAAGTCTATATAAGAAGGCTGACAGGTCTGTAATGAAAGCCAGACAAGTTATGCTGGAATGCTGAAAGATTCACAGTGGAAGCCAAGGTGTCTGCACTGGAAGCCAGGAGATAATGTCCAAACTTAAGGTGAAGACTGGATTTCCTCCAAAGAACAGAAGCAGATCCATCCTTCCTCATTTCCTCTTTATACTCTCCAGGCAACAAGATGCTCTAGGGTGGGTCTTCTACACTCTAGGGTGTGGAATTGCTGAGTCAAATTAGTTAGGCTTCTGAACTTCTCAAGTTGACACAATCAATCATTACAATCTGCCCCTTGTCAACTTGACAACCAGATACATTTCTTTAAACCAGTCTCTGGATATAAAGACAAGCTCATAATTATGTCTAACATGTTATAACTATCCTGTGTACAAATGAAATGCACTAATTTCCTCCCAAGAACAGAAGGTAAGTTTTCACTGTGTGATGCTTACTCCTATCATTTCATAACTTGAACATTATAGCACAGGCTTAATAATTCTTAAGAACCAGTATTAAGTCTACCAACATTATGTTACATTAGAAACATATTAGGAGAGAAATACTTCAATTACAGTCTTCTTTTCTACAGTTGTGCATGGGGTCATATCTGGTATTTAGAACTACCTTCTTCCACTACCTATTATTTTTCACCATGGTCTTCAATAGGCACCCCAACAGGTCTTGGTTCTGTCTCTGGTACAGTGGCCCATCTCATTATTCCTGAAGGCTCTGGACCATGTCATTCTGCCTGAATTATATTGTTTTAGTTTCTGATTGACTGTAATAACATGGCATGGTAATACTAAGAGGTGCCCAAAGGGATCACCTGCACTCCATGTAGTCTTTCTTTCCTCCATTGTGGATTAGTAGTCCAATATCCTCTTGATGGTCTGTGTCAATCACCCCTGGCAACACTGTGACTTCTTTTTTCAACTTGTTTGCTCAGAGGCATGAGGAGACCAAAATGACCAGGGGAAAGTGTTAGCTTCAGTTCAATGGTATCACTTTCTTGTGCTTCCTGGCACAAGTCTTCCACTTTCTGGAAATAAGAATTCTAACCCAGAAGAACATAAGGTTGTGGGAGTAGGAAGCAAAAGTTTTGCTTTTGGATCACTTGGGGTAAATGCAACTGTTACTACACCTACTTCCACACTTTATATCCTGGACACATGAATCCTGGCTATCGTAGACATAGTACCATATAGTGGACACTGATTCAAAGTATATACAGCCTTTTGAAGAACTTCACCCCATTCCTGTAAGCTATTGCTACCTAGCTGGCAATTTACTGTGTCTTCAAAAGACTATTACACCTTTCTATTAATCCAATCACCTCTGGAGAGTGAGGAACATGGCAAAAACAGTGAATTCCATGAATGTGAGCCCACTGCCTCTTTGGCTACAAAGTGGTCTGATTTAGTAATGATTCAATTCCTTGGTCAGATGCAATGCTATGTGAAATTCCATGATGGCGGAAGTGAGTCCACAGATAGTTTTAGCAGAAGCGTTATATACAGGGAAGGCAAATTCATATCCAGAATACATGTCTATGCCAGTAAGGACAAAGCTCAGTCCCTTTCATGATGAAAGTGGCCCTATATAATCAATAGTTTTTAAATTTGGTTAAGTATTTCCCCTCTTTTAAAAACAGCCCAAAATTGATCCATTCTCTTTAGACCTCTTAAAAGATTTGTCTATACTCTCAGTACTATTTTGATCACCTTTCACAACTGCTCACTGAATTATCTTCTTTATGCTTATATTTATTAACATGTATTACTTGAACATATCAATGGGGTGCATTGTGATATTTCCATACATGTATACAATGTGTATGGAACATACACATCCACTCCAAATGTTCCTCCACTTCCCAATGGTGTCCTTCCCAGACACTATATCAAAATGTCTCATAAAAAGAAAAAAAGCTTCATTTTGCATTATTTCCCTGAAAATTTCTAGTGCTTATCTTATTTCTAACCTCTCTGCAGTACCTGATACCACAGAACACTCTCTTGGTGTGCCGCTAATGAGAGTTAGAAACCTCTCCAAAGAATAAAACTTCATAAACACACAAAGGCACATTTTACAGAAGTACCTGACACTCAAATTAAAAGGGCAAAAGTGTATTTAGCTCACAGCTTGTAGAGATTTAAGTCCATAATTGGCTGGTTCCAAGGTAGGGTGGCTTGGCTGAGGGGCAACATAGAAAAGCACCAGTTCATGGCAAGCAGAAGACAACAAAAACAAGGAATGGAGAAGAAAAGCCTCTCTCTGACCTTTATATTGTATCCAGGCTACTTGGATTAGGGAGGTGCCAAACCAAACAGTGATCTGATTTAGTAATGACTCAGTCTTAATCCTAGCACCCTTAGTCCTAGCATTGAACTATGGATCAATCACACACTCTGAATACAGCCACCTCTGAAAACCCCCCACCTATGACTGCATGAAGTTTAGTGGGAAAATCTAGACACAAGTCATAACATCCAAAATTCCCAGACTTTATCTTACATTTTGGTAATTATCAAATAGTAGTTTTATCCCAGAATTCTCTGAGGTTCATTCTAGAACATCCAACTGGTTACAAAGTTATTTTTACGTAGCTTTTTCATATATGTTTTTAAATTAGCAAGAACAAATCAAAACATGAATTGATCATTTCTCACTCTTACCTACCTCTGTTTATGTCCTTATCTAGACTTATAAAAACACTTCATCTGGTACCAGCTGACCCAAAGCTTGAAAGTCATCTTTGAGTCCTTCTCTCCTTTCATCACATTCAAACTGTTAGCACATCATATTTCTTATTATTTGTCAGTGTATCCATGACCCCTCAGTCCTCAGCATCCCTACTACCCAAATATTAATATGGACTGCTATCACCCACTGTCTTGGTTACTTTTCTCTCATTGCTGGGACAAAACAACTGACACCCAAAGCGAAGCAAGGAAAGGTTTATTTAGCTTACAGTTTCTGGAGATTTCAGTCCATAATCAGTTGGCTCCAAGGCAGGGTGGCATGGCACAGGGGCAACACTTCAAGGCAGCAGCTAAAGCAAAAAAGGGGGAAACAAGCCTCTTCTTCTTTTGAAGTACAAAGAATGAGTTAATGGTAAGTAAGAAATAATAAAGCCAATAGGAATCAATACACAAAAACAATAGGAATCAATACATAGAAACGCTCAGATTAAGTGCAACACGATAAGAGAAAGAAGAGACAGATCATGTGGAGGTGAATCTTAATTGTTGAAAAGAAAGTTTTGTCCTTTTGTTTCTTCTCTGTAAAAGAGAATTTTTTTTGCCTATGGTTTGTACTCTGAATAATATTTTGGTCATTCTTTTAAGAACATGATACACAGTATATCAACTATTGTTATTATCTAATTATTTTGTTACATTATTTTGTTTTTTCATAGAAAAATATTTTATGCTGGGGATTTGACTCAGTGGCCTAAGCACCTGCCTGGCAAGCACTAGGTCATGAGTTGAATCCCTGGTTGTGTTGGTCACTTTTCTTCATTGCTGAGACAAACACCTGACACCCAAAATTAGGGAAGAAAAGGTTTATTTAGCTTACAGTTCTGGAGATTTCAGTCCACAATCAGCTGGCTCCAAAGGAGAGTGGCATGGCACTGGGGCAACACTTCAAGGCAGCAGCCAGAGCAAAAAAGAGGGAAACACAAGCCTCTTCTCTACCCTTAAATTGTACACAGCCACCCTCCACCTTCAGGGTGGGTGTAACACTCACAAAATGTCCTTGCCCTCCTTTGCACAGGATGAGGATATTTACAAAGAACCCTGGCTCCCTGCTGAGTCTCTCAGTTAAACTTCTAAACTGCTCAAGTTGACACAACGTATTAACCATAACACTGGTGCTGCAAAAAAAAAAAATTTATTATTTATTATTTTATTTCACAGAAGGGTGTGTCTACATTTTCCTTATTAATATTTTCTCATGTAACATTAAAATAAAGAAACATTTAGAAAAGAAATTGCTGCATA
>RJWT010002119.1:0-42749 GCA_004365215.1 Cuniculus paca
AGAGAGAGAGAGAGAAAGAGAGAAAGAGAGAAAGAGAGAGAGAAAGAGAGAAAGAGAGAAAGAGAGAAAGAGAGAGAGAGAAGAGAAGTGTGGCTCTTTTACCTCCATGGACACTGCACCTTTTGGCCACTCTGCGCTGGCCCCTCATGGTCTGGGTAAGGTGCCCCCTTGGTGCCCGGCAGTGTGGTCTTGGCCGAGTCCCTGTCTCTTGGAACCCTGGGCCTCCTAGCTGTTGCAGTCACCAAAATGCGTAATGAAAAGGAGAACAGAGGAACAGTAAGACCAGGAACAATGGTTCATCGTGTATGTGCTGTATTCTTTCTTTTCTTTCTCTTTCTTTTCTTTCTCAACACCAAGGACTGAACTGAAGGCCTTGATATGAGCTACATCTCTGGCCCTTTTTTGTTCTCCATTTTTAGACAGGGTCTTACTAAATCACTAAGTTGCCCAGGTTGGGCTCAAATTTGCAATCCTCCTGCCTCAGCCTCCCAAAGTGCTGGGATCACAGGTGTGAGTCTCCACACCCAGCTGGGGGCACCATCTTTTGTATGACTGGAAGCACAGCAGGCGGGTTTACCCCAGCATCATGACACACACATAGCTAATGTGCTGCACTAGGATGTCACAAGGGGGTAGGAATTCTTCAGCTGCGCTATCAACTTTTGGGACGCTCAGCTGTGTGAGTGACCCAGCACTGACCGAATGTCACTGTGGGCCAGGAGCCTGAAATTCAGCGCACAGGTCAGCACAGAAGGTGGCAGTAACGCGCACTCACCCCTTCATTGTGCATGTGGGGTCTGCAGAGCTCCTTGCTGGGGCACAAAGGGTCGTGGACACCTGTGACAGCTTGAGCTGGTCCCTGGCTCAAGACAGTCCCCGCCCCAAAACCAACAGGGTAAAACTGGAGTACCGAGGAGCAGCACTGGGGTGGCAGCGGAGTTTCTAGTGAATGAGGCTTAAGATCCTCTGAATCCTGCAAAGGCCTGAGACGTCCACTGTGCTGACCGGGGCCAGGGGCAGAGGGGACTGTGTAAATGCTTGGCCGGGACATCTCTGTTTCAAAGATTTCATGGTGTGGACGAAGTTAATCTGTCAATTAAAATTAATCATCTCTAGGCAATCACCTCTGACCCCATCTCCCCTCCGTACACCCTCAGCCTTGAACAGTAGAAAGTGGGGGCCCTAAAATACGGCCCCCCATGGGGACCCCTCACTCCCTGCCTATCTTGCTGCTTGTGCCCCACCAGCCACATTCCTTGGGGCCTTTGTCCTATAAAAGGACCCCAGATTATTTCTTCCTCCTCCTCCTCTTCTATCCTTCTTCCTCTTTCTCTTCTCCTCTTGCTCCTCCTTTTTCTCCTTCTCCTTCTCATCCTCCTTCCCCTCTTCCCTCTCCCTGTCCCTCTCCATCTCCCTCTCCTTCTCCTTCTCCTTCTTCTCCTCCTTCTTCCTCCCCTCTCCCTTCAAGGTCTTGCCAAGTAGCCCAGACTGTCCTTGAACTCACAGCCCTCCTGCCTCAGCCTCCCAAGTAGCTGGGATGACAGGTGTGCAGCATGGCTCCCGGTTCCAGGTCTCCCCCGGACAGACCACACACAGCTGTCAAGTGCAGCGTCCCTCAGGAAGTGCGGCCGTGCAGCTCAGACTTGTCCCTTTCGCTCCCTGGAGCTTAGGTCCCTCACCTGTAAAACCTGGCTGCCTTATCGCCTCAGAGGGGCTGTGGTGTGAAGGGCATCAGGAAACACCTCTTACCTGAGTCCCTAAGGAAGAAAGCTGTTGCTGTGGTTGCCTTTAGGCCACAGGCTCCCCAAGGACGCAGAACCCAAATAAAATCAGGCCAGAGCCCAGCCTCCTTGGCACAGAGCAGCTATTGAATAACAAGAACTTGATAGCCAGAAATTATTTGAAACGAATTTCCAATTTTTCTGAAGTCTCTCAGGAGACCTGGAAGGAGGCCCAGCACCCACTCTGCTGGTGGCCTCCACCTTCCCTGAAGTTGCCTCACAGGTCTGTCCTCCTTTCACCACCACTCAGGGCCCCATACAGCCTGTGATCTCCCTCGGGGCCCACTGAGCCCCTCCTCATAGCCCCTGCCCATTTCCAAGCTGGCCTTCCCATCCTCCGCTGCTTTCCTCAGTGTCCCGCCCACTCCACGAGGGCACAGGACCATGCCAGGCGATGGCATCTCTCCTGAGAAGGTCAGGCCTGCAGAACGCCCAGGCGTTAACCAGATCTGCCCACTACACACTGATAACTAGAATCACTTTTACAGGGAGGCACAAAACGGGACTCTGCTGCTGGCAAGGGCTTCAAGCTTGACAGCCATCTGCTTCCTCCCCTGGGAAACTCTCCAGGCCACATCCATGCCTCAAGGACCCTTCTTGCCTCCTTAGGTAAGAAAGAGCCAGAACTCCCCTAAATGGCCTTCCAAAAGGCCAGCTGACTCCTCCCTGCTCATGACCTCACCCAGTTTGGATTTCCAGGGGACAAGCCACCTTCTGAGCAGGACTGTCCTCCCTATGGAAGGGAAGAGTACGTGAGAAGTAGATCTACTCAAACACAGACACTTCCCTGTGCTCCTGGCTCTACTTTCATGAAAAGCTAAGTTCCCTGCTATAATGGCATCATTAGATGTTTTCAAGCTCTCTGTTTAGCCTATGATATTAGAGTACAATGAAGAGAAAATTTGAACCCCTCTAGAATATTGTAGGAGACTCTAGGATAGTCTAGAAGACTCTAGAATGGTCTAGAGCATTCTGGAATGCTCTAGAAGAAAAAGTATGTAGATGGGAGTCCAGTTCATCCTCCTACGGGCATGGTTGTCACAGTCCTTTGTACCTATAACTGACAACAAATCTACCGAAACCTCTGGACCTCAAGTCAAGAGCTCAGAGCATCACTTCACTTGAATCTGAGCAGCAGCCATCACCAGCACCCTCAGAGGAAAGCCCATCACTCAGCAGGCTGCAAGAGAGTCTGCAGGTGCCCATTAGCATTTAATGTGATTCCTTCTGGTAAGTGGTGGCTGAGTTCCACTCATTTGGAAAGGGCCTGGGTCTGTTTGCCCATGGAAAAGGATGCATTAGTGAGATTAAATGGGGCTCGTCGTGCCAGCACATGTCACTGGAGCTGCCACAGACAGTGAGGACAGCAGGAAGTGATCTTTCCCCAATGATGAATTCACGTCTGCATTTGATCATGCTGTTCTGTGAACGTGTGCAGAGGGTCAGGGCCTCGCACACTCCAGACTGGTTTCCTGCCAGCCTGCCAGCCCTGGACTCCTGAGTGGACTGAGCTCATGCACTTGGTTAAATGCAAGCTTTGGTTTGTGCCTTTGAAGGAGATGTAGACACCGCTGGGAAGTCTAAAAGAAAATGAAAAATAATGGTGGGAAAATTGAGGAAACTGCTATTGGGTCCCAGGTAATGGATTATATTGGCCAATTAATACTATCTGGCCCTCAAAACTAGGAGATCCTTCAGAGTAAAAACCACATCCTACCTGTTTCTGTTTTTCGAATCCCATTGCAGCACGGACACAGCACACACTCCAAGACTCGATGAGTGCATATGAGTGGCCAGACTTTGCTCATTCCAATTTTAGGGAAATGAAAACCAGACATGTAGTTTAAACAGGGGGAAAGTAAATGAATGAAACAGTCTTGTTATAACAGAACAGTGTGATGCAGTACCGTGTGGCCATCAAAATAGCTGTAGATCCACTGACAGAAGAATAAATACAACGATACATATGAATATTACTCAGGTTTAAAAAGGCCAGAGATTCTGACACACGCTGCAACGTAGATAAACCTTGAGGAGGTCATGCTAAGTGAAATTAGCCAGCCACAATGGGATAAATACTGTACTTATACAGGAGCTATGCAGATCAACCAAATTCACAGAGATGGAAAGCAAATGGTGGTCCCCAGAGGCTGGGGTGAGGAGAAACAGGATAGTTTCAGCTTTACTCTGTGCCATCGAGATGTACACTTAAACATGATTACAATGGTAATTTTTCTATGTGTGCTACACAGCTAAAAATTAATACTGGAATTGTTGTCTAAGTGGGAAAATGCAATGTGTTCAGGGCAAAGGACAGAATGCAGACTGACCTAGACTACGAAAACACAGGCACATGGAAAGGGACTAACAGGGAAAAAAGCACTGCACAATGGCGGTGGAATTATTACCATTTCACAGCTTTTTAAATTTACTCATATTTTCACATCTTCTTTTAAAATTAAAATGACAGACAGCCGGGCATGGTGGCACACGCCTGTAATCCCAGCACTCGGGAGGTTGACGCAAGAGGATTGTCGTGAGTTTAAGACCAGCCTGAGCTACAAAGTGAGCCCAAGGCCAGCCTGAACTGCATAGTGAGACCCTGTCTCAAAAAAGGAAAAAAATAAGAAAAATAAAATAATAACATGATAAAATAGTAAGATTGAGTTGACAAAGGAATACTTAACCGAAAGAAAACTACAGACAGACCTGAAAGAGCCTGGCACCGTGGTCATGGTCCTGGGTTTCTAGAGGTTCCCAGTGTAGGATGCAATGCTCTCTGGTTGCCAGGTCCTCAGTCACTTCCTTTGATGGTGGTGTGAAGATGGTGATCATGGCAGTGATGGTGGTGATGATTGGTGGGGGTCATAGTAGTGATGACAGTGGTGATGATGATGATACAGTTGGACTCTGTGATTATTAGATTAAATAAATGGATATAAATTATAGAGAATTCAGCAGCACAGAGTTAACTGAAACATGAAGAGGAAAAACTGAGATTGCTGTTAACAAGGCATTTGGCCGTGAATTTGGGGTGGAGAAGCACATATGTGTACGTAGATGAACTGAGCACCCTGACACCTAAGCCCTAACACGCCTTGAGCCAGTGGCTTCCTCTCTTGAAGCCGCTCTTTCCGTCTGTGAAAAGTCTGCACTGAGCCACCCTCTCAGCAGCCTTTCTGCTCTGCCAGTTTCCAAACAGACTGAGCCTCATCAGCCCCTCCTAAACTCTGAAGAGACAGGCACACTCCAACCCTGACTGCCTGACAGGCTCTCTTGCCGCAAAAGGATTTCCATGAATGTTATTTTTAAGTGAATCGGATGCATGTTTGCAGTGCTCACAATAAATATATGAATACAAACAAGAAAAATTCATGTAAATGTATAATTATATTATGCACATTACATAAAAGTCATATAGACTCTGAGAGGGTAGAAACCAACCATGACTACAGATAATCCTAAATAAATAACTCACTCTGCTTAGCTGGGTCTTGAACCACTAGGTTTGTGTTATGGAAAATGACTTCTATCATTGCCTCTTCACTGTGAGTCTGAGCGTAGGTCTTATCCGCCACAGGAACACAACAGTGGCAATGCAGCAATCATTTCAGCTGTGTATTTTATAAAACATCCAAGTGTCAGGTCTTTCGGAGTCATAGAACATGTCTAAGTAACGTTGCACTCTAACAGGACTGGACCAGGAGAGGCACAGAAGTAGCACAGGGGAGAAGCCTTACCAGACCCCAGGTCTCAGAAGGTAAAGCAAAATGGTGGCATTTGCAAAATAATGGAGGTCGACTCCCTATGGTGACATTACAAAGAGTCCAGTGACCAACGGAGAGACTTAGATAAAGGATGACCCTGATGCTCCCTGGTACTCCCTGTGAAGCAAGAATTTGGAGCCATCGCCGGCTGTGTGAGGCTGTGGAGGCAGTGCTAAGGCAAGAATTCTCCTAGTTCTTGCAAGATTCAGGAAATGCCAAGAAAATCTGGGAGATGGGGAAGCAGGCAAATGTACTTCTAGGTCTTGCAAGAGCTCTTAGGGAAAGAAATAGAACCTTGACTATCAAATGATGGGTTTGCATGCAGAGGTCACCCACAAATTCTGAGTCTACACACTCAGTGTCCGCCCTATGAGGGAGCACTTTCTGTTTATTTCACACCTTAGCATGATGTCGTGGGAAAGTGGTAGTTCCACTCTTCTGAAATGCTCACGACATTTAGGAAAGGTCCAGTGCCAAGCAGGCGGGATCAATCCCTGCATGGGGCTTTGTGCTGGGTTTTTGGTTGAAAACTGATCCAATGAAAACAATTATCTGGCCTTCTGGAAGCACCATGCCAAAACTTTGAACTTGATATGCAAGTGTAACAGGTTGTCTGTGAAGGTAAAGTGAGATTAGTGGGGACTGAATGTTTGTGCCCCCCAAAAGTCTAATGCTAAAGCCCTGACCCATAGCAGGATGATATTTGGAGATGATGCCTCAGGGTGATTGAAAAATACAGTGAACATTGCATTTATTTATTTTTTAGTTAGAGTAAAATGCCCAATGCCATTAATCCTTTTTGAAATACCCTCACTTACTTCGAACATAATTATCCCTCCATTCTTACCACTTTTTGAAACACTTCTGGAAGTCCTCTTTCCTGACAGTCTTCAGCTGTACTGTCACAACTGCCTCGATGTCCTGAATCAATTCAAAATGTTTCACTTTCATGATCATTTTGGCTTTGAGGAAGAGCCAGGAACCTCACAATGCCAGATCGAGAATAAGGTGGAGAAGGACACAGCATCACATTTTTCCCGTCCTGCTTTTCCACTGAATGGCCCTTGGCGGCAGTACTCACTGTATTTTTGATCACACCTCATAAAGACACTCACGAAAGAGGTCTTCCAGAGCTGCTTCAGAAAGTGGCAAGAACAGTGAGATAGGTGTGCTCAAAGTGAGACGGGAGTATTTCGAGGGGATTGGTGGCAATGTGTCATTTATTGTAATCAATTTTTTAATTTAAACTTTCACCATTTACTTTTTTATTTTTGATTAGTGCATGTTCACATACATAACATTCACAATCCTTATGTGGTATTGGCACATGCACATAATGCATCTTAATTCCTTTTTTTATCCCCTTTTCCCCCATTCTCTCCTCTTCCCTCATCTCTTGTTTCACTTCCCGTTTGAGAAAGATCTATCTCCCTACTTCTTATTACCTATCTTTTATTTTGCTCTTTATTTATAATTTGAGTTTCTCATATAAGGGAAACCATGTGATATTTAACGTTGGGTGTCTGATTTATTTCACCATATATTTTGATCACTCTTTCCAGATGCAGGATTTATTTATTATCAGCTAAGTAGTGACAGTGATTACAATGATTATGATGATGATTATTGTGGCTAATTAAGTCCCCTAAAAAAATAGATTGGACTCTTAACCCTTAGTACTTCCAGACATCCTCTTATTTGACAAGAGGGTCTTTGAAGATTATCAAGTTATGGTGAGGTCATCAGTGTGGGTATCAATCCAGTATAATTAATGTCCTGGTAAAGAGGGAAAATTTGGATGGAGAGAAACAGGGAGAGGCCATGTAAGTAGGAGGACAGGAATGGGATGAGGTGTCTACCAAATATCACCAAAGACATCAGAAGCTGGGCCAGAGGTAAGGACCAGGTTTTCCCTTCTGCCATGGAAGGAACCAAGGCTGCTAACACCTTGACTTCAAACATTCAGTCTCCAGTCCATGAGGCAATGACTTTCTGCTATGTAGGCCACCCAGTGGGTGACACTTTGTAATAGCAGCTGGGGCAACTAATATGGTGACAGTGGTGATGATCAACCAGTGCCAAGCCAACACCAACCAGTCAAGCGATGGCTGCTCTTAAAAGTGTCAAAGTAGACAAAGACGAGAGCCAGGCTTTCCAGACAGACCAGAGTTGATGGTTACTCTGCCACTACGAGCAATGTCACCTTGGGTAAGTGGCCCAACTTCTCTGGGCTCCGTTTCCTCATCTCAAGAACAGGGATGCTATGGCAGCTCACCGGCATGCCACTTGCTCTAACAATTTTACAAGATCATGGGCATGAGTGCCTGATTTCCAGTAAACTCTCAAACCAGCATGTTGTTTCTATTCGAGATTTCCTAGTTTACAAACACTGTCTAATCCTCCCAACCATTCAGTCTCCAGTCAAGTGCTGTTAGCATTATCCTTCCCTCTGCAAAATCTCAGAAACGGGAGCTTCCAAGAGTCCTGGGCTGACCTCAGAACTGTCCGCGGGGCCCAGCTGGAAGCCCCACCCCTTTTTTCAAGCCCCCTAGAGGTAGAACACACACGCTCCACTTTAGTCATCTGACGTGCAGATTTTAGACCCTAAATAAAGATAACTCTAATGAATTCACAGCCAACCTTTTCAGCCCTGTGATAGAAAAAGATTTTCAGTCACTTTAGCCCAAGCTACATGTGCACCCAGGGTCACCCAAAGAAAAGGACAACACATTAATCTTTGTCCTCCTTGTGTTGAACAACCTCTCAAATAATCCATAGCACGGCACGAAGCGAAACTCAAAACCTTAAAACTCCATCTATCTGGTCCCCAATTAAAACATAATCTTTTTAAGCTGCCAATACCCACTGACCAGAATCAATAGAAGGGACGATTATGAATGGCATTTCCTAGTGATCTGGTCCAGCGGAGAATGGATTGCTGCTGTCATCTCTGGAGGGAGGGGGCAGCGGACCTGCTAGAAAGCCACAGAAAGCAAGGAAAGGTCACAGATAACCTGGCTGCCCCCCCAGCCCCCGCTGTAACTGATGCGGAAATCATACCGTACTATCATAGCCTTGGAGGCAATGGTTTAAAATTTCCTGTGAAACCACAGTAAATGTTGCAGGACACGAATTAAGCATTTACCCAGGCACTCGATGGGTGCCTTGTAAGTGAATCCTCCACAAAAAGGTACTGCTGAGTGGGAAGGGTCGAGCGATGGGTGCAGTCCGCAGTGGGCCAGGACCCTGGCCGCTCTCCCCTCTCCCTCCCCTCTCCCCATGCAGCACAAAGTAGGTTTAGCAACTCTATGGGACTTCACAGATGTGCGAATCTGCACCTGGTCCCAGGGGCCCTGACACCAAGACTCCCATCCTTTATGCCTCACTGAACAGCAGGTCAGGAGGCCAGGCCACCACCTTGGAACTCCTCGCCCAGGGGACCTCTTCACAGGACAGACACAGCGGCCCACGACCTAGTGGTCTCCGCACCCCACACTCAGTCTGGTCTTCTCTCTCACCTGTTTGCCAGGCAAAATGAGGATGAGACTGGAGCCCCAGGTTCGTTCCCAGGAGCCCCTGAGGACCCTTTCCAGGGTCCCTCCAATCTCTGTTTCCATGTCCGCTTTCTGACTAGCATAGTTGATCTAAAAATGTCACCGTACCCCGTAAACAACAGCTCCTCCGCCCTCTCTTTGACATCACTGCTTTGCCTGCTTTGCACCCTGTTTGCAGCCTGGAGAGGGTTGCGAGGAGAGGCTTTCGGGTAGTTAAGTGGGCAGCTACTGCTCACCAGGTGTCTGCTGGCTGCACAGCAGTGTGTGGAGGAAGGTGAGGCCAAGGCAGGAGGACTGAGGCACTCCTGCGGCCCTGCCCTGGGCCCCCGGCCTCCCTCACTACAGAGCGCTCCGGACTTCAGCCATGGAGACCCAGGGAGCAGAGTGAGAAGCCCAAAGAAGCAGAAAAAGACAGGAGGCACGTTGGGAGAGAGCATCGTGCAGAGAAAAGACTACTGCCCTTTTGTTTTTCCCCCTAAGGTACTGAGAATTGAACCCAGGGACTTCACACTGAGCTGAGCTATGTCCCCAGCTCATTTGAAATTTTCGTTTGCAGACAGAGTCCTGTCAAGTCACTAAGTTGCCGAGGCTGAGCTCAAACTTGGGATCCTTCTGCCTCAGCCTCCCAGAGTGCTGGAATCATGGCCACCATGAGGAAGAGGCATGATGAGTAAAAGGATGAGTAAGAGGGCACAGGAGAGGCAAAGTGAGCCCTGGGGTGGGGAGAAGGGAGTAGTATGCTTCTGCTCATTAGTTCATCTGGCAAAGGAGGCTCAGAAAAGAGGCGAGGCGCTGTAGACTCAGGGAGGAGAGAGAAGGAAAGGCAAGTACCAGGCAGGATCATTTGTGATGTTCAGAATTAGAATCTGTGATGGTTTGGATTTAAAATGACCCCCAAAAGGCTCATGGGTTCAGAGGTGGTGTCTTTAGAAGGTGATCAGATCATGAGGGTTCTAATTTCACCAGCAAGTTCATCCACAGATAGATTCGTGATTTGATGGTGTTACTGGGAGGCAATAGAGATGTAGGAGGTGGAACCTAATTGATGGAAGTGGGTCAAGAGGGCACGACCTCGGGCTCTTCCTTCTTTCTTCTGTCCCCCTTTCCCCCTTCCTCTCCTTTTCTCATTCCTCCTCTCCCTCACCTCCCTGGCTATCACAAGGTGAACAGACCCCCTACCACCATGCATCCCCAGCCACAATGTTCCCCTCACACAGGCCCAAAGCAATGAGCCCAGCAAACCACAGACTGAACCCTCTGAAACTGTGATACATCTCTCCACCTTTAAATTGTTTTTTCCAGTTATTTTGTCACAGCTACAGAAAGCTAACAGAGTCCTTCTTCTTACTTGAGTTGTTTAGGTTGTACGAGTGTTTGGGATGCTTTCCATATGGATTCTGAAATCTAAGACTCTGTGTTTAGGGGGTTTCTGGCTGAGGCCATGGACTTAAGGGCAGCTCTAGGGACAGAGACTGATGACCACATGGTCAGAAGTGAAGTCACCATGTCCCAGGAAAGAGGGTTACTAGGAATGAGGTACCCACAGATGTCTGTGACAGGGACTTACTTAAGCAGAAGTGGGCCAGCTAGAATCAAACCCCAAGTTCGACTCACTCTGAGACTTTGATTATTTTTCCTTTTGATACTGGGGATGGAGTCCAGAGCCTTGCACATGCTCAGCAAGTACTGTGCTGCTCAGCTACAGCCCCAAGCAGAAGAGACTATTGCCCTTGACAAGCCACAGCTTGGCCACTTCATCTTGGGCAGGTGACAAAGGGGATAAAAAGATAGCGTCCCAATGGACTAAAAGTAGACCCATGGGATCCTCCTTAATAAGTAAGGCCACATGCCCTCAGTGGTGCCCATCGAGAGATGGGAACTTTTTAAATACTAAATTCTGGTAATTGAGAGAACTGAGCTGGGCTGGGTGTGTAGATTTAGGTGGGGAGGTGACAAGACTGTTGTCTTGCTTTGGAGGACAGGAGCTCACAGAGAGTAGAGGTGGGCACAGAATTGGAAAGACAAGCAGGACTCAGATGGCCAGAGCCTTGAATGGCAAGAGAAGATGTCTATCCATGAGGGCACTGCCTCTGGAGGAGCCCAGTCCAGTCACCATGGCTAAGCTCTTGGTGCTCAGGAAAGAGCTCGAGGGAGGAGGGCAGATGTGTCGTGTTTTCTTCTGCTTCTTGTCCTGACCCTCTTGAGACAGAGCCAATCTGATGAAGGTCCATGTCTGACCCCAAAAGCATCAGAAATCTTTAAAAGTCAGATTTGAGGACTGTGTAGAACCTTTTGATATTTTCAGAAACAGGGTCTGTCTATAGAGGACTTCCTAATTCTTTAAGTGAGACAGTCATTGAAATGTTGTTATGGATCCAGATCTATCTAAAAGGTGCATAGTGTTGAAGGTGGAGGGAAACTTGCTCTTCTGGGTACCTCTGGGTTCCCCTCACTCCGTTTTCGTGAATTGCGTTGGAAATATGTACACACTCACACAAGCACAGGATCAGGGTCTTGAATACCAGCGACATCTTAACATCATATTTTAAAACCACTAAATCAGATTAGAAAACTTCATGTGGTTTCTGTTCCCATGAAATTTAAGTTTAGTTCATTGGTGATCAAAGAAATCAGAGAGCTACCATTGTCCATGTAATGAGAAGGCAAATCTTGTTTAATCTTTATGAAAAATATAAGAATAAATTACATGGGACACAGGAAATTCAGAGTCCCTCCTTATTTGTGTATTTGCTTCTGTACTTTCAGTGATCCATAGTCAGTCTTGGTCTGAAATAGAAAAATTCCAGAAACAAACAACTTGCCAATTTTAAATTATGCCCACATTGAGGAGCATGGGGAAATCTTACAGCATCCTGCTTCATCCTGTGTGGGACATGCTGTCTCCCCTTGGCCAGCGTATCCATGCTGTATATGCTCCCCGCCAGGCAGGGAGTCACCTAGAAACCACTTTGTGGTAGCATTTGTATCCAAGTAACTCATTTTCACTTAATAATGACCTCAAAGTACAAGAGACTAATGCAGGTAACTTTATCAGAGTGTATTGTTATCACTGTGCTATTGTATTATTAGTAATTGATAATTTCTCACCTGACTAATTTGTAAATTAAATTTCATCATAGTGTGATGGATGAAAAAATACATATCTGGGCTCAGTACTTCCCCAAGTTTCAGGCATGCCCTGGGGGTCTTGCAATGCATCTCCTACAGATAGGGGGAACTACTATATTTACAGCTCAGTTCTATGGGGAATCCAGACTCTCTTCTATGGATCATTTCATAAGGAATTCTCCAGTCATTGAAAACTATGCTCAGGTCTTCACTGTGTGTGAAGAGGCCAAGGAGGAGGTCTACTGGGATGAGATGGCCCTGAGCATTTGGTACCACCCTGGGCTTTGTATGTCCCAGTGTTTAGTTCCTGCCACTCTCCTCGGAGCTTGATTCAATGACCCTGTTTCACCAGGGGATGCATGAAGGGTGGAGCATCCCAGGTGCGTGGGGCTGTGAGGAACGTGGATTTTCTCTCCTTTGCGCTTCTGGCTTGATCCTCGCATATTTTAGTGTCCACTCAGGAACTCTGCCAGCAGCCTGTGGGTAGCACACTGTCTTGTTCATACTTGGGGAAAACAGCAGGAAGTTGCTTTCTGGGCTCTCTCCCAAGAGCGAGAAAGTTTATTTCCCAAAAGACCCAGGCAAATCCTTCTCATTTCCTGGGACCAAACTGTCTTCTGGCTTCACGGCTTCCGCATCGTTGGGGTGGGCAGGATCTAGTGCCGCGGAGCTGCAAGAAAAGAATGGTGAAGTATCTCAGCAGAGCAGCGATTGCTGCACGAGCGCGAAGTGTCTGAGAGCATCCAACTACTTCATGACTAGGGCTTTAGAACTGTGTCCCTGCCTCACAAACTGCCATGGAAGAAATTCTTGGATCTTAAATACACCACACACATGTACATACATGTACACACACACACTTCAAAGCTCTCAAATAAACTAAAACCAAAACTACTGCATTTTGTTACAGTTGATACATTGTGTCAACTTGAGAAGTTTAGAAGTTTAACTGAGAGACTCAGCAGGGAGCCAGCATCCTTACTTTGTAAATATCCTCATCCTGGGCAAGGGGAGGGCACAGAGACTTTGCCAGTGCTGCACCTGCCCTGGAGAGAGGCAGTGGCCTCTGTACAATGTAAGAGAGGAAAAGAGGCTTGCTCTGCCCCTTTTTTGCTCTGGCTGCTGCCTTGAAGTGTCACCCCAGTGTCATGCCACCCTGCCTTGGAGCAAGCTGATTAGGGACTGAAACCTCCACAAACAGTGAGCTAAATAAACCTTTCTTTCCTTCATTTTGGGTGTCGAGTGTTTTGTCCCAGCAACAAGAAAAGAGTAACCAAGACACATATGTTACAGAATTTTCAATTGTAAACAATGGAGGCATTATTAAGTTTAAAATCATGTTCAACTGAATTTATTAAAAAGAAATAATGGGACTGATGGTATGGCTCAGTAGTAGAGCACTTTCCTAGCAAGCCCTAGTCTCCATTTTTGCCACTGCAGAAAAGAAAAAGAAAAGAAAAGAAAAGAAAAGAAAAGAAAAGAAAAGAAAAGAAAAGAAAGATGAAGGGAGGGATAAAGGGAGGGAGGAGGAGTCCAGAGAGTCAGCCCCTCAAAACAGAATCCACCATGTCACTTGTCAAAGAAAGCATTCGCCAATGTGGTCACAGATCCCCTTCTGTCTTTCACATATCTATCTTGGGACAGCTTAACATAATTAAGCTTCAGATTTTATTTTTAAAAGTACAGGTTTTTAAACCCTCCTATTAAAAGAAAGCTTGTAAGTCCTAAAACATGAGTATATTATAATTTGCTATATTCACCTGTCATTGGTAATGTATGTGGCTCTCACAAACTTTATAAATACTATCATATTAAACATGTTTATATAGAACGTTTGGGGACAGTTGCTTGCACAGAAAAGATATCTAGGACTTTAATTACAGTTGAAGACAGGCACATTTTGAAGGGCTGTATTGTTGTCTCAAAGCTGGCCCTCAGCATGCCCAGCTCAGTCCAGTGGGGACTCATGGGGACAACACAAGTTAAACCCCAAGCAGGGATGCAATGGGACCTTCTGGAACCTTCTGGAACCTTCTGGAACATTGTACCTGGCTCCAGCTCCGGGCGTGGTCTCCCCTGAGTGATGTAATTACTGGTATCACGGTGTGCACTTTTTAGAGTCATTTAAATGAACATAAGGGTGCACATGTCTCCGTCAGCAAGTACAGGTCCCCAGGTCGCTGTGGTATTTGTCAGGAGTGAATTGGCAGGGCTCACAGGTGACCCTACACCATAAGTGATGGGATCCAAAGATCACAGAGTCCTGGGCTCTTCAAGGACAATGTTCCCCTCTCCATCTAGGACCATGACATGGAAACCCACTGATCATCACTCCAAGAAAAAGCCAGACATTCTCACATCGCATTAACATCAGTTACAACACGTCTTCAGGATGACACAAGCCATCCTGCGAGTCCCTTCCTGCACATCACAGCCACACTCTCACGCCCTCCTGTGGCATGGGACTGCCCTCCAGGGACAGCTTGGGGCCCAGAGCAGGAAGTGGGTAAATATTTGACAGATTCATTTCACATCTGAGTCAGAATATTTCCCTCATCTCCAGTCTTTACTTATCAAATTTCCCCTCTATTTTCATTTTGAAACAGAATTACTTGAGCACCCCGTTCTTAACCTTAAGTGAGTAAAGGAAGGAAATACTTTTGGCTGACCTTTAGAACAGGTACTGTTACCCTACTGCCTTGCTCAGTCACCTGCGTAGAAAAGATAACCTGTTTCTGTCTAATGCTGATGACAGTCGTGTGTTTAAATGGTTGGGGGCAAAAAAATTATAAGAAAAATAATACTTTGTGACACTTGAAAATTATATGGAACTCAAATTCAGCGTGTGGGACCAAAGGGGACAGGAACACAGTCACAGAGGCTTGTATTCTTACCAGCTGCTTCCTCACTGCGGGGGCCAAGTCAAGTGGTTTCAACAGAGACATGTGGCCTGCAAAGCCCAGGCTATTTAGCATCTGACCTTTTGGAGAAGAGTTTGATAACCCTTGCATAGAGACCTTGTCTTATTTAAAGTCTCTGATATGTAAGTGAGGATCTCCTGAGCGCCCCATACCCCTAAGGAGATCACTAAGTGCCCTGTATCATTAAAAAGCTATCGGACTTTCATTTTCTTTGAGTTTTAATTGACACTAAAATTTTTCAAATGTTTACATGCCAGAGAGGGCAAGGGAAATGGTTCAGAGCTTGAGCGTGTTACCTTGCAAATTCAAAAATTTTAACAAATGCAACAAAGCAAAAATACAATAAAGCACCTATCCTAAAAAAATTCCCAGATAGCCCCTGGGCTGAAATCGTTTGTGACACAAGCTTGGTCCCCTCGCCTGGTACTAATTCTTCAATAAAAGAGGTGGCGCTGACCTTCACAAGTGATTTAAATGGCTTGAAAAACACACCCAGCCACGTGGGCCTCTAAATTATAAACGGGCCCCTCCCAACCTCTCCCGTGGTAAAGGTCGGCCTCAAAGTCAGTAAGTAACTTACAGTAATGGATTTCAAAGTCAAGAATCTAATGCAAATCTAAGTATTTGCTTATACACTCTCTGAAGTCTCAACAGATTAAGTTTGGAAGTATTTTCATAGATCATATCTACATAATCTAATAGAGATGATTTCAGGAATATAGGAGATGCTTCCTGCAATGTGCCTGCCGGAGCCCCGCTCCTCGCCAATCCCATTAATAAAGCATGTGTTTTTGTTTGAATTTTCAAAATTCCATTCAATTTATAGAACAATGTTGAAGAGTTTTAAATAATCCTGTGCTTGTAGAGGGAAGTCTCTAGCTTGACCAAAGTCACGGCGAGAAATGGATGGTTCTGGGGTTCGGAGAACCCCTGTCTCTCTGGAGTTGATGAAAGATAACTGACTTTGCTAAAGGACATTTAGAAATCATGCAATTTGCATCTCTGGAAAGCTCAATACATCACCCGCACGAGGTTCTACTTATTTAAATATTTCATTATGTAAGGAGCAGCAGGCCAGCAATGTCATGGGTACCCACCCTGCCGGGGTTGAAACGGATCCTTTAGCACAACTGCTGGACCCATGACTCGAAGCAGACGACGTCTCCTCCCCCTCTTGACAAGAGAAGCGGTGCTGTCACCTGACCTATTTCCATCAAATTACACGAGGCCCAGGCGAGGTTTTCCTACATTAATATCTTTGGGAGGATCAGAAAAGATTAGAGCTTTAAACCATCCATTTTCCTAATGTAAGTCATCTTTCCCCATGTAAAGCATGTCAGTGCACACGGGGTCAAGGGGTGGAGAGAGGACTCCATGCGTGTGCTGTGAATGCACTGCCACAGCCACTCCCAGATCCACAGCTTATCCCCGGTGTGAGCTTGCATCTATTGCTTGACCTCTCTGGGCTTCCTTTATTCTGATGTGAACTTGAGCCCGTACTAGAGTCTTGTGCTACAAGGATGTGCACCAGACTCTGCGAGCACTAGTGTGACAAGGACAGCTAACTTGCTTGCACCCTCGTGGAGCTCCAGTAGTCCTCCTGAGGAGCCCCTCCCAGCAGAGCTCCGTGCCTGGGAGGACCAGGCCATGGGACCATCCACAGACCCCTGAGACAGCAGCTGCCAAGTGGGCGGAGCCACAGAAACTCAAGCGGAAGACACCACAGGACAAGACCAGGCGCTGCTGCATTAGTCGCCCCACTGGACGAGCACAGACCTGAAGGCAGAGAGGAGCCTGGCCAGGCACAGAAGCAGGATAGGTACAGGCAAGGTCAGGTGTCAGGGTCCTGGGCAGGCAGAAGAGTGGGGACCTGCAGGAAGCTGGCAGGTGACACCCTTCAGCCAGGGAGGGGAGAGAGATCAGAAGCAGGGGAGGCTCAGGTGATGGTGGGCTCTGTGGGCCTCCAGCAGAACCTGGTTCCATTCCAAGGGTCATGGGAACCCACTCTGGGGTTTAAGGATGAAAGTAACATTAATTAGTAAATAGATGAATATGAATGGATAGATGGATGGATGGATGGATGGATGGATGGATGGATGGATGGACAGATGAATGGATGAATGAATGAAGAGGTCCATGGGAGAATTTTTCAAAGCATCATGCCAATATGCACATGCACACACGTGTGTGCACACGTACACACACGTACTTACAAATGCATGCACAGAAGAATTTTGTGTTCATTGTCCTGGTTTTCTTTGCAAGCCCAGGTTTGGTCTGGAGTAAATGCAACAGCCAGAAATGACATCGGCCATGGCTAATTTGAGACACTTAGTGAAGTCACCTGCAAAGGAGACAGAAAGGTGACAGGTTTATTCTCCTTTCCCTGGGCAGGAGCTCATGACTGTAAGTGCCAGGTGTCATTTTAACATCTGAGTCACAGGAGCAGCAGTGAATGATGGTTTTCAGGCCACCCTGGCTGGGGACATAGCTCCTGAGAGACACCCATTCAAGGGTGCTGAGTCTCAAAGAACCCAGAGAGTCACGTTTACTGGTGTCAGTCTGTGAGCTCCAAGAAACATTCAAATACACACAAAAACATTACACAGAAATAGCATGTAAATATTATGCCTGCATTGGTGAAATGCAAAAAAGCAAAACGAAACTTTAAAAATTACTGTTTTATATAGTACATGTAACCTTCAGCATGTGTTAATAAATTAATAAATTGATGATAAAGTTTGTTTTTCAAATAGTCGAAACATTTGGGGGGAATCTTTCCACTGGGAAAGGAAGGTGACCATATAGGATTTGGGTGGGTCTACTTAGCTATGTGCAGTGTACGTGAAATATTCCCGACGCGGCTGGTTCTAAGCCAGTACATGCAGGAAAGATGTAGTCATGACATCCGGAGTGGACAGCGCGTGCTGCAGACTCGGGCTCCCGCCCTCATGGTCTCCTCTGTTGCATGGGCTGGAATCTGGACATTGTGCACTCAGCTTCTGTGACCTGTGCATTCTTCCATCAGGGGCTCTTGCAGGACCTGGAAGGTGGGCCTGAGGCACCAGCACTCTTTGGGGTTTCAGCACTGCTGCCCTGGGCAGCACCCCCTGAACTGTGGGTTTCCTGCTGTAGGAGCTGATGTGGCTGCAAACCCGCCCAGTGATATCGGCAGTTGCTGAGTTCCTAATCTGCAACACTAGCATCGCTGCTATAGGTAACGTCAGGTCCTCCCATCCTTTGGAAATTCTCCACTGCCCGGTGCTAAGTCTTTCCTGCTTGCCATACTCAGAGTCATTTTGGTTTGCCTGTGGAAGTGTTTCTGCTACAGGAAGCCAGTAGACTCCTCCGATCCCGGCTACAGCAATCCCTGACCTTGGAGGTTGGCCTCTGTGGCTCCTTGGCACCCAGGTCTCCTTTGCTAAGATATTACAACTGCATAAAAAGGGTCAGTAAATTGAATACAAGCTCTTCGTCACTGGTGGTGTGCAGGAAAATGCCAGAGGATCACTAACCAAATGTGTGACAGAGGAGCCTCCAGCAAGAGGGCCACATGGGTCCTGAGTTAGAAAGCCAACCTCACACCGAGGCTCTGGAGCCAGAAACTTGAGCCCCTGAAAAGACTTGGCCCCCCTCAGGGGACCCACTTCCAACTTTCTTCCCGGATATACATTTCATCTGGCCTGGAATATTAGCCTGTGTTGGCCAGCCTGCCTCGAGTCCAAATGCAGTGCCAAGTCCATGCTGCCTGAGGGCATGAGGAATGCAGGCCTGAAGGCAGAGCAAAGGCCAGGCAGGAGAAAGACAGAGCCATTGCCTGGCAGGTGGCACAGCTGTGGCATGGGCCAGCTCTTCCAAGGATGGGGTTTGAGCAGTCACAGCCTCTTGATCCCTCTCCTGTCACAGCCAGGCCATGGTAGGGCCCCTAGGTCGCCTCCCCCCATTCCAATTGTCCCTCGTAACACCCATCACTCAGTCTTCTTAAACATCATTTTCCAAAGCCTGCATGTATTCAAGGAAGCAAGAAATTATCAATTTCTCTTCTTTCCATAACTCAACTGCATCTCTAGTTGGATGTACATGAGTATAAGGATATATTTAGAGCAGTTTATTCTACTCACACATCATACCCTAGAGCAGTGATGGCGAACCTTTCAGAGCCTTCAGTGATATGAACAGCCCTCTGTGGCACCAGTGCCAAAGGTTCGCCACCACTGTTCCTGAGCAAGCAGGGCAGTGCTGTGTCTCCCTACTAGAAGCCCAGGCCTGTGGGGTGGCTTTCATCTCTGAGTCTAAAGTGTGGACTCCCATTGTTCTCATGCACCTGGCCCAGTGCAATCTTCCAGCCTTGGGTCTCAAATCACAGAACTGAGAGAAAGGGAGAAACAGAGGGGGCAACGCCTCATCTCTAAGCCCAGGAAGCAGGAGTTACACTCAGCACTTGTTCCCAAAGCCCATTAGCCAGGGCACAGTGGGCAGAATGATGGCCCCAAAGAGGCTCATGCCTGAATCCACTGTTTGTGTCCCCTTAGGTTAAGGTTCTTGAGATGGGACAGCCACTGTGGGCCACCACGAGGGTTCCACATACAGTGCGAACTCTTAAAAGTGGTGAAGCCATCCTGGGTATACAGCCTCTCCATCCTGTGCACCCCTGGAGCTTCAGAGGCAGCTTCCTGAACCCCTGAGCACTGATCAGAGGAGGAGGTCAGTGAAGACACCTGTCCAGCTGCAAGGAATCAGGGCTCGCCTCCCAGGAAGGTGGGGCAGCAGGATTCTGCAGTGATCCCTGTGCCAATGGAGAAAAATCAAGAAATACCGATACACTCCAGTTCTTCTGGGGTCCCCACTCCCTCCAGACTAGCCAGAAGACACGCTTATTCTGGGTCCTTTGACCAACCTCCCTCGGGAGTCACCTCCTTGGGAAGTCCTCCCAGTACAATCTTTGTCACCATGCACCCTGAGCACCTCTTGCCTGTGCAGTCCTGGGCGAGCAGTTCTTTTACCAGATCTTGTGTCCCCTCTTGGGGAAGATCCCAGAGAACAACAGCCAGATGTCACCTTTGGATGTCACCACCCAGCAAACAGAGCATGGTGAATGCCAGAGGCACTCAGAGGCCTTGGGGGATTAAAGCAATGGCAAATTCTATGCGTCTTTCAACACTTAGAAGTCACATGAAAGAAAGGAGCAAGACAGACTTGTTTCTGTGCTCCCAAACTTCAGCCCAGGGCCTGCTAGAGTAGATTTCAGTATCAAATCCGCACGGCCCTTGCCCTCAGCCCTTAGGCTGTCCTTCCTGCCTTGCAGTGTGTGGTGGACATGGGAGGTACAACCCTCGCAGCTCGACTATGCACCTGTTTCTGACCACTCTGCTCTCTAGTGCAAAGCAGGTGCTCAGAAAATGCTGACCACTGGACAACTAAGTGATGGTGTCCCTCTTCCTCTTCTTCAGTCCCATTCACTCATTTCACCAAACTTTGGGTCCCCAGCATTGGACAAAGACAGCCACATAAATAGCCTCTGCCCCCAAGGGCAGGGAGGGGCACTAATGGAAATCGAGGCCGGACTCTCAATTAATCCTGCAAGAGCTCCCCAGAGCACATAATCTCATTCTGCTTTGCCCAGAAGGGAATAGGATTAGCCGGGAAAGCCGGCTGCCCAAGGTCACTGGAGTACTCCACACATCAAGGACTGCCTGGCCCGAAGCCCATCGTGCCGGGCTTACTTTGTCGAGGAGAAGTCATAAAAAGGATTTTCTTTAAAGCAAACAAACAAACAAACAATATTAAGAGGACAGGCACGAAGCTCAGAGGCAGATGAACAGACTGTGGTGGCTGGTCAGGCCTAGCACAGTAGGAGTGGACGTCTCCCCAGTGCAATCCCTAGGGAGCCCTCTCCCATATCCAGTCCCCAGAAGGACAGAGGAGCAGCCTCAGCCAGACCTGGACCACGCCATCACGGGTACCCTGAGAGGGAGCTGGAATCCAGTGTGGTACTCAAGTTCAGTTTCGCCTGCCAAACCCCAGTCAGAGCCGCACCCTGAGCTACCCAAACGAGTGTCCCCTCGCAAGCTCACTATTTTTGCTTAGAAACCTCTTTTCTTGCTGACACTTCCTCCTCCTCACCAAAGCTGTTTTCATTTTTCCTGCACCCCTTTCCCCTCCCTCCCTTCTCCCCAAGGGGCCTTCAGCACACTCCTGGGAGGTCTCCCTGGCGGCAGTGCCCCGCATCCATTTCGGGATCTCGCGCAGCTCCCCCTCGCCTCTCACATGCACTGCTGTCAAGCTGTGACTTCCTTCCTCCCCTGCCTTTCTGTAGGTGCCGGCAGGCAGGTGACATGTGCGTCTGCCCAGCATCTCCCACGCCTAGCCTGGGAGCAGGCACTAAGTTTACAGAAGAGTTTAAACCACCTGGAATCACAGCTTTAAACATTTGGCAGGGGGGTCCATTTCTGGCTCAGCATTGTCTGTTGTTCCCAGGTTTTTAACATAAAACATAAATCACGCAACATTTTTAGCAGCTGTCTAATATTCAATCCGATTCCCACTCCACGTGTGTTTGTGGGGCAGCTGTTGCAGGCAGGCACTGTGCCAGGACCGGAGAAGCCCAAGAGAGATGCCATGAGCATCCCGTCTGTAGGCTGTGAGCTCAACACAAAGGCATTCAGGGGTTCAGTGGTCATGAGACGAGACAGAGGCAGCACTCAGGCTAACACGCCCCTGGGACAGAGCCACTGTGGGACACCCATGTCCACACCCATGTCCACCTCGCATGTCCACCTTCAAGTCCCTTCAGAGCCCTGGCTGGTCCCCAGAACCCAGGCACCGGGCCCAATGCTCCCCCACACATTCCTCCCTCCTAACAACAAAGGAACACGTTTCTTCATTAGCTAGACTTCCACAGAGTTCTAAATCAAACTAAAGCATTCAGATTTTTAAAGTTTGATCAGCTGAGAAATAAGGACATTAAATATGATTAAATATGATTGCAGTTGAGGGCACAGACTGTTCTTCCATTACCTGCTTTGATTAAAAAAAGCTATGTGGGCTGTGAGGTAGAAAAGTTAAATGCGACAACGAAAAGAAGATCCTGTGACTTTGCAGCCATTCCTACTTTTTTGTAAGAAAATAGTAGTGTTTAAGATGTATGCATCACCCCATCAGGAACACATGAGCTGGCATCTGTAGTTAATATTCTCCTCTCCCCTTAATTGCTAAAAAGAAGAGCGATTAGAATGAATCAAAAGTTATTCCTATGATTCTTTAGGAACTTACATTTTTTAAATGGAACATAGACCAGAGAAGCTCTGAATCCTAAGCTGAAATTTAATTGGCGCAATATTGAAGTTTAAATAGTAATAAAGTTTTTTGTCCTCGGGTTACGAGGGGAAAATTACCCATAATATTGTTTGGATTGTAATACTTTAGCTGCTGTCCTGTCCTATCTCTTTTCCAAGATGATGATGATGATGATGGCTGTTCTGATCATCTTGTCTGTTTCATTCCCTCTCCTCTGAACTTGGTAAACGATACTGAACTTGAGGGCACTTTTCAGAATGGCTGGGACATTGTAAGACTCAACATGGATTTGGACGAAGGAAGACCAGTGAAGCACAGGGAGGGCTTTTACGGCATTGCCGAATGTCATCCAGCTAGCTGAGACAAATGCCAAAAATAGACTTTTTAAAGGAGGGAGAGGGAGAGGGAGACAGGGAAAGAGAAAGAGAGAGCAAGAACTCCTGGGTAATAGCTCACTTATCTCCGCCTTCTAATTGCAGAGTTGGCTGGGGCTCCAACCATGGCCTTGACCATCTGCAGCCCTCAGGATGTCCACATCGCCCCCAGAGGGGGAAATGATCAATCGCACATTAGCCTTCATTACTGAAGGGTGAGACCATTTTTGAAAAGAAAGGGAAGGAAAAGAAGCTATCAAAATGATCTCTATCGGTATAGTTCAAAGCCCTACCTACAGGCTGCAGAAACCTACTGAAATTAGAACCCAGATGTCATTTGGAAAATAAAAACTGACTCAGCTCCAATTGCACGTGACCTGGGTGTTGCCTAATCACTCAACAGCTAGGATCGGCAGCGAT
Organism: Cuniculus paca; assembly: GCA_004365215.1. NCBI lineage: Eukaryota > Metazoa > Chordata > Mammalia > Rodentia > Cuniculidae > Cuniculus > Cuniculus paca. The sequence goes on from RJWT010002119.1 coordinate 23,243, forward strand.
GGCTTTCCCAGGGCTGTGACAGTGGGGTCTTGAATCTGAGGCCCTTCGTGGCCTACCTCACTGGGGAAGCGGCAGGACAGAGGGCGGCCAGGCTCAGAACAAACACAGGCCACCCAGTTCCACTGGCTAAAAACAAATGCTCCTTTAGTATAAATTTGTCCCATGTGATATCCGACACATGCTTTATGTCTGAATATTATTTGTTGTTTATATGAAATTCAAATCTTCCTGAGTGTCCTATATTTTATCCAGCAGCCTTAGGCAGGAGGCAGGCTGCACGTCAGCCCTCACCGTCTCCTCCCCGCATGTGTTCCCAGGGTCCCATCACAAGGCCCCTGAAGACTCACGGAAGACCCAGGCTGGCCGGGGTCTCAGGCAGGAGAGAGCAGGAGGTGAGGATGGGACCATCTCCAAGGGCGCAGCCTGCAGGCCTGACCTCTGCACCTACGTGGAGGAGTCCTCGGGGTCCCCTGTGTGCAGTCACGTGATGGATGCCGCCTAGGAGCCTTGGGGCTGTGAGACAGCTCCAGAGGCTGAGACTGTGCATTTCCTGTTCTTCAGCAGTCACCTCCGCCAGGGGAGTAACAGAGTTCCAACATGGTCCTGGTGAGAGATTGTCAAACTTGAATACGCATTGGTATCCACGTGAAAACTCACCAGGAGCCCAGGGACCTGGGGCAAACCCTAGGATCTGGGGCTCAGAAGGCGTCCAGTGCACCAGGGCTCTGCCTTTTTAACAAGTATCCCTCACACTCACACACCAGGTGATCCTGGTGTAAGTAGATTCTTTCAGGAACAGATGGAACAAAGCTGTGTGTGTGCGTTACTGAGGATCGAACCCAGGACCTTTGCACTGAGCTACATCCCCATCCCTTTTTTATGTTTCTTTTTCTTTGAAACAGGATTTCACTGAATTCCCCAAGCCCAGCTCAGATTTGTGATCTTCCTGCATCAGCCTCCCAGAGTGCTGGGATTACAGACAAGCACCATCACCCTTGATTTATTTTTAAAATATAAAATCAAAAGCATTTTCTCCAAAGGCCTTTCATAATGGACAATTTCTATTTTCTCAATGGGATGTAAAAATCAGAGTAAAGAGTAACACTTCTACCAACGGGTCATTCTTGGAGGAATCAATTTTCTTGTCTCAGCCTTTTTATTTCTTAATATAATTTTCCTCACAATGAGGATCAAGTTAAATTCTTTATAATGGTTTACTGATGGGAAGAGAGAATTCTTCTGTACTTGTGAGATGATTGAAATTACAGAATTTTGGAATTATAATGTAAAATTATTAGATGAAAATAATTACAGAGTTTTCAACTTATGATGGAAAAAGAAAACTGAAGATTACAAAAATGTAAGCTTTACTTAAAGGACATTTTCTTATATTTTCTCCTAGTTAAGTGCATAAAAATAGTATTATTATAACCATTTATACATAATGATATAGAGGTGATGAATATATTAGTGAATCCATTGTGCAGTATCATTAGACACACCTCTACGGAATACTAATAAAGCAACATCTTCCCACCAAAATATCTGTGGATTATCATCCTCACTATTTGAGAAGTTCTTCATGACCTACACTTTTCAGTACCAAAACAATAGCATTTGCCCAGAGGCTTTTAAAAATGACCCAGTTAGGAAATTGTCTATTTATATTTTAAAGGTATACAGAAAATGTAAGGACTATTTTAAGTATGGCACTTAGAGATAATACTACAAAGCATCATCTGAAGAAAACCCAGTTGTCATGCATGATGTTATGAGCTGGGTCCCACCGGCTTCGGTCACATCCTCAAAGCTCATGACCAACCAAGCTTTCAATGCAATGAGCTGAATTGCATGCTCCCAGCAGGTAGGCTGCAGCCCGAGCTCCCAGTACCTGGGAACTTCACCAAGCTTGGAAATAGGGGCTTTGCAGGTGCAATCCACATAAGAGGGGGCCACTAGGGTGTGCTGAGAAGGACAGGGACGTTTGGAGGCAGAGTGACACAGAAGGGACCGCAGGAAGATGGCAGCAGGGACAGGGGTGGTGTATCTGGGACCAAGCAGAAGCTGGAAAAGGCAAAGAATCACCCCATGTGGCCTCCAGTGGAAGCACCATGACCCTTGTGAAAGCTTGACTGGGGACGTGTGGCTTCCAGAGCTGGGCCACCCAGTTCACCGCGCTGTTACGGTAGCCCTGAGACGCTAACACACTTGGGACTTATTACAAGGCTGCAGAGGAAGTTTTCACTTTTTCCAAAATAATAAAGTGACAGGTTACAAATGCTAAATAAAATAAGAGTAAAAACATCTTTGAAAACCTGTTAGGAAAGGACGCTTCTAACACACAGGCCTCCTGCCACCCTGCTGGCCAGATCCTTCACATCTGTCGGACGCTACTGCTCATCTTTCCCTTCGCCTCCCATTGCCGGGCGCAGTCTCCTCCCATGGTCCACAGCACTGGAAAGGGCTCTCGAGGCTGCCCTTTGTAGCACCGAACCTAAGCATATTCCATGCTGTGAAGCAGGCTCACTGCATGCTGGGTACCAACTTGCTCATGTCCTGTGAGACCGAACACCCCACAAGCCACAAGTTACATTGTGACCCCAGTAGACAGGACCCAGGGATAGCAGAAGCCTAGAATTCACTGCAAGCAGATCCCCCAGGGCTCAGCAAAGCTGCCCGAGGTGGATGGGTCTTATCTGAGAACACCCCACGTGCCTCAAAGCTAGGGACCCTGGGAAGCAGCCTGCCCTCTGTTCTATACCCTGGACTTTCTGGGATAAAGCACGGAAAGACATTCTGTCCTTGCTTATTGCAAGATGTCATGGTTGGGATCCAACTTGACCCCCAGAATGGTTACTGTGTTGAAAGCTTGGTTGCTAATGGACTTTTGGGGTGTGATAGGATCATCAACAGATGATCTAATGTCATCAGCAGATTGATCTACAGTATTGTAGGAGGGTATTGTAGGATGGCACATAGGGTACTATAGAAGGGTGTTACAGTATTGCAGGAGGGTATTGTATTGTAGGAGGGTATAAAGTGTCCCCCCAGATTCTCATGCATGTGGAAGCTGATTGAATTGGAGGGGCACTATACTCATCAGTAGATTCATCCATCAATGAGTTCAGTAGCTGAATGTGCTGTGAGGGGGTGGGACCTGGTTGTAGTCTTGATCTGGAAGGGTACATTCTTGTCCTTGGTTTCTCCTCTTGCTCTGTTTCCTGACTGCTATGCTGTGAACAGCTTTGCTCTGCCAATCCCCTTTCCCATATCATTTCTGCAGTGGAGTCAGCTGACCATCAACTAAAACCATGAGCTAAAGTAAACCTCTCTTCCTCTAAGTTTTGAGTGTCAGGTATTTTGTCCTAGTGACAGAAAAGTGACTCAGACAGGAGAAAAGATGAGGCAGGGCCCAACTGAAGGGAATAGATCATGAGAGTGTGGTGTTGGACACCATATCTGGCTCCTGGTCCCTTCCTCATTGGCTCCTTCCCTCCCTTTCTGCTTGCTGGTTGCCATGAGGTAAGCATCTTTCCTCCTCCACACCCTTCCTCCATGATGTCCCACCTCGACTCAGGACCACATCAGGAAACCAGCTAACCATGGACTGAAACCCCCAGAACCATAAGCCAAATAAACCCTTCCTCCTTCAAGACAGATAATACTTTGTCAGGTATTCTGTCACAGCTATGGAAAACTGACTGGCACACAGGATACTGCTCCATTCTCAACCCATTCTGTGGTCTTACTTGAGAAAGAGGAGAGATCTGGTTGGCCCCAGGGCCACCAGTGAACTGTGCCAACCCTAGCACTCCCCAAGGTTCCTTGCTTATGTCTTTCTCACTAAATAATTTCAACCGCACCCTCTAAACCAGGTGCACACTGATCCCCCTCTTGCCAAATATTTCTCTAAACAGCCAGGCTATTATTTTAGGCCCTTCTCAGCCATCTGTATCCAGATCACACTGACCACAGCTATGCAACTGACATGCAAAAGGGATGATGCAGCTGAAGCAAGTGACTGAGACTGGGCCCCGCTGAACTGCACCGCTGCAGTCGCACATACTGTCCCCACACTTCAGAAAGAGCTCTGGGCTGCTCGGTCCTAGGCTCAGGCCCTGGAAGCCAGATGGAAGGGGAGAGGGTGTCTTCCTTCCACAACAATGGAGCAGTCATGGGCAGAAGCACTGTGCATATTATCTGCCTTTTATTTTGGACCTGGCACATTAGACACAGAACCAAATGACCACCCCTCTCTGAGGCTAGATTCCCATGTTACATTCCATCGAAGTCAGTTGACACTTATTGCAAGTCTGATGTGTGTGGATTGGGCTCGAGGCACCCACACAAGCAATGAGGGAGTAAGACTCCTGCCCTCAAAGATACTTAGAATGTAAAAGCTGATAACACTTGAAAACACCTTTGTGTGAGAGGACTTATTCCAATGGTGTTGGGCAGGATCAATCCTATTAGGTTTCCTGGGGGAGGCGCCAGGGTCAGTCTCATGGCCTGAGAGTTCGCTGTCAAGGTGGAGCATCATGGATTCTCCCAAGTGTTTATGGGAAAGAGTTCATGTACATACAGAAAACAAATTCCTTGTGAGCTCCTAGAATGGGAGAGAGAGATTTTGATAATAGTTTTGACCCTAAATATCCCTTCCCATAGGGAATCCTTTTCTGTCTCCACCACCCACCACCCCTAACCAGTCATATCCCTGAATATGCCTTCCTGGGACCCTATCTTCTCCTGGTGGAGCTCCTGTGTGGTCCTTGACTCAACATCTATTTTCCCCAACTGATGGACATTTCTGATTCCGATTCCTTTCTAGCAGAGCCTGCTGTAGCATCTAGAATGGGGCAGGTCCTTAAACACGGGTTTAATTAATAAAACCTTCAAATTCTTTCTGCTCAAAGTATGGTCACCAGCCCACAGTGTGGACATCATCTGGAGCTTGTGAGCATCTCAGGATCCACCCAGAACTTGGCTGTTAGCAAGCTCCCAAGGACCGAAGGGCACAAAGATGGAGAAGTAGCACCAAGGGTCTCCTCACCCCTGTGCTATTTTGGGGAGCACAGGAAGCAGCTGGCAAACAGGAGACACCAGCAGCAACTTGCCCAATGCCCCTGCTGCCTCTCCTTCATCCCTCCGCCCACATCTCTGGACTTTCAGCACTTCCGCAGGAGCCTTCTTGAGCCCCACTCTGCTAGCTCAGAGGCCTCACACACATGCATCTCCATGCTATTACATCACCACTCCCCCTGGGTGATCTGTCCCCCACACCCCTAGGGAAGAAGGCCAGGTGTTAGTTTAGAAACATTGCATCCTCAGTAGCAAACAGACTCTCTGCAGTCATGTAGGTGCTCCTGACGTAATCATCAGTCTTCACATGACCATTTAAATCTCAATCTTCTGGTGCTACCTCCAGGCCCTCTCTACTGCCTCAGCAGGTATCGCAGGAGAGGAGCAGGCAGGGTCTTTTGGCCACCTGTCGCCTGTGCAGGAAGCCCACAAAAGACATGTGATTTCCTAGAGGAAACGGTGCCACGTGTGGATGATGAGTTGGTATGAGAAAATGGAAAGAGCATCTCATTGTATAGCAGAAAGCATTTGAATTTCACCTGCAAGACAGAGGCTCCAAGGCTCCTGGGAGACAAGGACAGAGAGATCTGGGAGTCTGCTGTGCCATGGGTGGGCTGTCCTGTCCCGCCAAGGGTCAGTCACTCAAGCAACTGTACAGGTAGTGCCCACAGGGACCCCACATCCATCCAGGACAGCGGGGCACCTCTGGGGTGCTCATCAAGTTGCATTCACCATCTAGGCAAGCTTTCTGGATATGGGTGGAAGTAGGTTACCTTAGGCTCGTGGTTCACACCACCTTTGCTGCAATCACTCAGTGGGGCCATTGTGGTAGGAAAGCAGCCTTCGACGGGATGTGACCCCGGGGGCATGGCTGGGTCCCAAGAAGACACTAATCCCGAGGAAGCTGGACAGCCCACACACCCCGGTTTGCCAACCTATGATCTGAAGCAACACTGACTTGAAGCTAAGACAAGCATAGATAGCCACAGTGAGTTCTGGAAGGCTCTGGGCAAAGGCCGCCGAGGCCTTGCCTTGGAAATGTGCCCCATCTCCCACTGATCCACGTTCACAGCTGGTCCCAGGCTTAGCTCCCTGGGAATTGTTCCAGGCCGTACGAGCAGCTGATGAATGGAAGTGTTTTAACGAAAGAGGATAAGCTGAGTGTGCTCCCACCCCCTGTGGAGGACAGGAAGGAGTCTGTGACATCAGCCTCCCCGGGCCACAGTGAATCATTTCCATCAACTGAGGCCCAGCACCGTGCACGCACGCGCGCACACACACGGGAGAGAGAGGATTTGACACCGTGAGTATGGAGAGTGTATTTAAAATGTTACAATTAGGATTTGCCTCCCGTTAAAGAGGCTCCCCCATAAATGTACAAATGGCATTTGGACAATAAAACGGATGGGTTTACAGAGTCAAGTCGTCACCCTGTCCAGGCTCCCATTAAGCAGCTCCGTTACTTTGATGCAGAGCTGTGGCCTCCTGCCTCTATTATATTACTCTCCCTCTTGCCTCAATCCATAATCATGCTTCATATCCACATTATAACACTGAAAACGCTTGGCTCCCAGGCATCCTGGATGACGAGAACATTCATTTTATTTATTTAAAGCTTGGCTTGCCCGGCTGGTCTCCGGAGATAAAGCATCTCACATTCATGAGGGCCCAGGTATGGCTGGAAGAACATTCATTCCAATATCGCTGCCTTTGAGCCAAGACTAAAAGCACTTCTCAGATGTGAGGAATCAGGAAATCTACAACGGGAGCACAATGTTAATATCGCTGTTAAAATAATATCCAATGGCTCTTCCAAATGAGTCTATCAAACCGGTGCTTCGCCAGCCATGAGTCAACTGGCTTCATTCATCAAGGGCAGGGGTTGGGTGTCGGGAGAAGGCGTCGCCCTTCACTCCTGCAAAGAGCTCTTTGCAGGGATGAACCCAGACAAAACTAAACATCTTGGTTTTCCCTGAGCTTCTGTTGCTTCAATAATTCATGTGGTCATGCAAAGAGAACTCAGAACGCCAAGGCGAACAGTAAAGCTTACCTTGTGTGATTTGATCTTTAAGTTCTTTCCACAAATCTGTTGCCTGTGAGCTCCATATTGGATACTGTCTAAGCCATGGGAGCAGAAAAGCTTCTCCCCTCCATCTTTCTGCAGAAACAGGGAATACACAAGCAACTCCAACATGGGAAATGCTAAAATTAAAATAGCATGGTAGTCAAGATGAGCTTTAAAATGCAAAGGTGACAAAGGTGGCAAAGCGTGGAAGCAATATTTGAGTCGGTTTTTGAGGCTTAAATACAAGTTTGCAAAGCCATGGAGGAGGAAAGTAAGGCGGGCTTCTGGTGAAGAGAAAAACCTGAACCTCACCCATGCTGAGGACACAGTCTGCTGCAGGGATCTGACATAGAAGGAGCTGTCAAAGATGGATTTGGAAAGCAGGTGGGAAGTAGCAAAAGGCTCCATCACCTGGCAAAAGAACAGACTTCGTCTTATGAGCCAGAATCATCAAAGTCCTTTCCATCCCAGTTTCTTAAGATGCTGATGGGTGTTACAAAAATAGAGTTGGAGGTATGGAGCAAATACTGCGACTTTCTAGAACCTTTAATGCACACTGCAATTTCCAAAAGGGGATGTAAAAGATGCAATAGTTCCCAGCTATTTTAGTCAGAATCCCATTTTTAATATTAAAGAGGGAGACCTGATGGGATTAGCCTTCTGGAGAATTTACTGCAGACCTGCTACTGAAGCCACACAGAGCTATGGGGTGTTTTCGAGTAGCGTGATAGCCTGTAGATTTTTAGGACAAACCCCAATCCTCGCAGCCATGAAATATCGAAACTGAGGTAGCAGAGGGAGGAGACCTTAGAACCAATTTTGCACAAGAAATCAGGAGCCCATGACAGTGTGTGCTTCTGTCTTTGCCACTGTCTTGGTCTATTTGTACTACTATCCCAGAATACCTGAGACTGGTAGTTCATGATGAATAGAAATTTATTCTTTACATTTCAGGAAGCTGGCAAGTCCGAAGCCAGGGAGACAGCTTCTGAGGGCTGCTCTCTGCTTCTGATACGGCACCCCAACTCTGTGTCCTGTGAAGGAGAAGAATGCCATGTCCTTGCATGGTAGACAATGCAAAGGTGAAAGGGACCAAAGTCCCTCCTTTGAGCCCTTTGATAAGGGTGTTAATCCATGCATGAGGGTGACACAGCCCCTTCCCAAAGGCCCCACCAACCACACTGGCACATCTGGCCTTTCCAACCCATAGCTTTCGGAGAGGATGCATTCGAACCAGGGCCCTTACTAAGAAGGAGCTGCCATGGCCTGTGACAGGCAGGAACTCAGGGGGAGGAGCCCAGTGGCTCAGAGCATCTGGGGTCAAGTTAACCACCAGTGCCACTTGCCTGACATTGCTCAGAAAATGAGCCACTGAGTTGCTGCACATTATAGCAAGCTCATTTTCCTCTGGAAAAAAAAGTCGAGAGGAGGGCAAAGATTTTAATGGGATGCCATGAAACGCATATTAATTATTTTCAGGACTTCAGTCTTTTAGTGAAATACATATTTATAAACCTTTGTGGTGCATAGATCACTTACCTAATAGAGCAAGACTGCTCTGAAGTCACCATCCTAATCTATCAGGTAAATATCCATCTGTAATTGGTTATTTAATCCTTGCCTTTCTCCCAATAGGTCGGCATGGCCCCAGAAGCCTGCTGCACTCCTCAGAGGAAGTCTGTGGCCATCCATCATCATGCCAATAGAGATATATACATTAAAGAAATTATGGAAGTTACTGCCCGGGACACGAGCTAACACTGAGCCAGAGAGAAATGCAACATAATAAAGCGGCAGCTGCAGGTGAGGAGGAGGGGACTTTCCAAGCTAATAACCCGTCGTACTCCAGTGCTGAAAAGAAAAGTAGAAAGAGGGCAGGGGTCTTGGATAGGACCCCCCATTGTACCTCCGAAGGAGAAAGGAGCAGGTATTCTGCACCCCCAAGCTCCCCACTTCATGCCACCCCCATAGACATGCATGGCACTTGGTTGTATTTTGTGTATTTTAGGAACTTCAGTCCTGCTGTGTTTTGAGCACCTAGTGTGTGCTGGACGTCAGCTTGGTAGGAGCCGTGCAGTGGCCTGCCAAACCCCTAGTGCAGCAGGAGCAGGCGTGGTGCAGAAGCCTCACATCCCCCAGCCGAAGCTGTAGAGTTAGGCCCAAGCCAGGCTCCTCTCCCTACCCTTGCCTTCTCAGCTCAGGCTGACTCGATCCCACAGCTCTCTGGTGCCGTGGCTCCGGGAGACCCTGGAGCCCAGAGCTGCCTCACTCAAAGATCTGGGAAGAAAATGCTTGACCGTGAGTTAGCTCGAGATAGAAAGTTGGCACCCCACTGGCACTCATGCAGGCAGCCTGTAGGCAATACTTACTGCCTTAGGCCCAGTTGTTTTCAAACTCACAGTGCCCAGATGTCTGCAGAGACAGTCACAGAAAAGATGCTCTAGATCGAAGACTGGCCGTGGAGGGTGAATTGTCCCCTTATGACAGATGGGGAAACTGAGGCATGGGCAACCCAAGCCCTGCACATAAGGTCACAGAGATATGGGGTGGAAAGGCCCTGGAGGACGGGTCTGCTGTGTTGGGAAAATATGGTACCTCTTCTCTCTCCAGGATCCTCAGGATGTGAACTGTTTCACCAAGTCGATTTTCCAGGTAACTGAAATGTATACCTTGGAGCCCCAAAACGTTTTAAGATTTTAATTATTTTAATGGAAACATTTTGTCTGTTCTTAAAACAGCCTATGCAGTGCGATTAACTTTGTCTCATTGGCTCAGTGCCATTAGCGTGAAGGCAGCAGCTCTGTGCTTGAGGTAACCCAGGGATAGACGTCACCAAGATGTTCCAGCGACCACTGTCGCAGCTGCCAGCCTGGCCTCCCAGGGCTTCCTCCACAGCTTCCTCCCCGAAGACAGTGCTCCTTCCAGATGCCAGTGGCCCCGGCCCCTGCCGGCCAGAGCCTTGGTGACGCTCAGCACCAGCCACCAGGGCCAGGCATCTGTCCCGCACCAACCTCTTGGCGTGCTTTCCCAGGATGCTCTGGTGTCTCACCCACCTTGGTCACAAGCTGGGGCTGCCTCTGGCTGTTCCCACTGCTTAGGGATCTATAGGGCTCTCGGGGTCCTCCCTGCTCCCTTCTACCTCTGTGTCCGTGAGGCTAGAGCCCCTCCACAAGCAGCAGCCAGGGCTCGGGCAGCCGGCTATGACTCTCTAGATGCCTCCTGCTAAGCCAGGACTCACTGGACAGATTTGCAGAAATGCAAAGTCAGGCTGTTTTTTTTACATCGAACTTTTTTTAGAGTGGGTTATTTTTATGTTCGTGTGAAATGGGTTGATAATTTTTAACAAGTTTGAAAATATTTTTATAATGCGTCAGTTTTTATTTCCAGTAGAGTAAACGTTGATCTTTCTCACCCAGATAGGGAAAGGTCTTTGGGGTCTGTCCTAGGACCAAGGAGTTTGAGACTGGCTGAGCTGTGTCACCTGTACCTCTCCCCGCTGACTCCTGGTCCTCTTCAAAGCCACACTCAGGAGTCGCCTCGTCTGGGCAGGAACCCCAGGTCGGGACAGATGCCCACTCATGCACCTCATGTTTATCCCCTGTTGGAGCCAGTCAGACCTACTGCCTATGCCCCTAAGTCATTGTCTTCTGGGGACAGGGAGGAGCTGCGGTGTCCCTTTGGTCTTGGTACCCACAGCCCTCTCCCTGGTACACAGATGGCCCCAGCAAATGCATGTTGGTCTTTGCTGATTTGTCCTGTGGTGTCTCCGCTCTGCGTTTATATCCTTGCCCCTGTGATTTGCCTGCCTCTTCAGCTTTTCCATCCTCAGCTTCCTGGGGGATAAAAAAATACTAATCTCTGAGACATTAGGTGACACTGTGGATCTGAAAGGCTGTGGGTAAACTTGAAAGCGCACCCGTGGGTGACGGCTGCTCCTTTCCATGGTCCCGCAAGTCCGTCAGGGTCTCCACTGTGCAGAGAGACTCCTTATGTTGGGCCTCTATTCTTCTGCCTGGTTTGAACCCATCTTGCAGTTCGGCTGCCTGCCCAGAGATGGGGAACAGGCCCTCAGCGGCACTGAGGCTGCTCCAGTAGCCCAGGCTGGAACCAGAAAATCAGAGTGTGTCCGCTCACTAGGGCCGCCATGGTAGGTGACCACAGCCGAGTGGCTTCAAACACCAGCAATCCATCCTGCACATTCTGGAAACCTGGATTCTGAACCCAGGGTCCTGGCCCCCTCTGATGCCCCCGGGGAGGAAGACTTTGCTTTTCCTTAGCTGCCAGTGGCTCTGTGGAGTGGTTGGCATCCTTTGGCTCGTGGCTACATCTCCACCGTCTCCGACTCTATCTTCACTCTGCCTTCATTGCTGTGTGTCCATCCGTCTTCTCCTATTCTTGTAAAGATGCCAATCATGGGCCTTGAGACCCGTGATAATCCAGTACGGTGCCACATAAAATAACTGACTACTTCACAAAGACTGTGTTTCCAAGTGAGGCCCCATCCTGAAGTATTGGGGTTCAGGACTTGATCACATCTTTAAGGGGGACACAGCTCAATCCACTAACAGAGCTAACGCGGAGGGCTCTAAATGGATGCAGAGCACATCTACCGTGAAGAAGGGCACACGGGCCTGGAGCTTGCTTGTCTTTGCGATCACATTTCCAGCTTTGGGGAGACCTCTCCTTGTGCTTGGGCTTGTGGGAAAGATTTGGAGGCGTGTCTGAAGTCTGTCTTACAGACAAGAAGAGCTTGCTGCAGTGTGGAAAGAGAAACCCTGGATGCAAAAATCAGAATTCCATCACTTAGGAGCTGTATGATTCAGGGGAAGTCAAAAGTCGGATTCTCAAAGCAAAGCAGAGGTCCTGTACTCTCCTCTGCATGTGTTCGAGTCGTACCAAGTGCTTATTAAAGCACTTGGGGCAGCAAGAACTCCTTGAATGCAAGCATTTATGGGTATCGTGACTGTTATTTATGGATTGTCTGAACCTTTCAGCAAAATGCATTCAGCGTGAGGAGACGTGAAAGCCAACTTGGAAGTGTCACATGGAGAAATCATGCCACGTGTTTGGGGGAATTTAAGGGCAATTCAAGGAACACCAAACAATACCTAGGGAACACTACCAGGCTCTCTCCCTCGGCCTGGGTTGATTTTGAAAGCCAATGAGGCTTGTGGAGACTGGGTACACAGTGCGATGTTCTCTATGTCCTCCGCTCACCCCACTAGGCAAGATTCTGAGGGTCCCAGCAGTCCCTGGGGCCAGTCCCAGGGAGGGGAAGGAAATAAGCGCCCAGCACACAACAGGCCCCGCGGTCATCACCATGTCATTCTCAGTCATTTTGCAAACATTCACTAAATGCCACCCACATCCTGGGGGTTGTGCAGGACCTGGAATTTTGCAGTTAAGAGAAATACATAGAACTGAGCTTATAGGGCTCCCATTCTAGTGGGAAAAAGAACCAAAGCCAGGTAGAAAGAAGCGTACAGAAAAACAAATGGTGGTAAATGTTATGCGCGCACAGTAATCTACCCACCACTAAAATCTTATGAGGTCATAAAAATTATTATTCCTGTTTTATAGATGACAAAACTGAGGCTCCAAGAGCTGACATAAGTTATCCAGATGACACTGTGGTCTCATGGAAGTGGGGCGCAGAAACTTCTGTCTGGCTCACTGCACTTCCCCTCCATGAGGCGGGGCCCTCAGGAGAACTCAGATGCTGCAGCTCAAAGACAGCGAACTTGAAGAAGTTTCTCGGTTCTGGGATTCCTCACTTGCTGTGTTCTTAAGAAGGAAAAGAAAAATGCATGGGCAACTCTCACCACAGCGTCCATCACTTCAAAATAATAGTCATCATGATGATCAGAGTAACTTCCATATGACTACTGAGGGTGCTGCTTTGGAGAATTCGTATCCAAGGCTAAGCAGGCCTGGGCCACTAGAAGCCCTGCTCAGTGAAATGAGCCCATCCCAATCAGGCCTCAGTGGGTCATTTGTGTACCCCAAATCTCACTGATACCACAACAAAATGGAAGGTGAAATCTATCCAATCACCTCCCAAGTGGCTCCAAATTCAGAAGGACTGGGTTCTGGATAAATGAGAACTTAGAAAGTCAATAATAAAATGCAAGCCAGGTATAGTGATGCAAACCTGTAATCCCAGCACTCTGGGAGGCTGAGACAGGAGGATCACAAGTTCAAGCCCAGCCTGGACACCTTAGTGACTTAGGGAGACCATGTCTCAAAATTACAAAGCATAAAACATGGCTGGAAATGAAGTTCAGTGAGAAAGCCCTAAGTCCCATCTCCAGGGCCACTAAATAAAAGAATTTTTTTAACATTAGAGATTGGAACCCTTGCTCTCCCCCACAGAAGTCCAGGGGTGGCCACTTCTCCAGGAACAGCTGTCACCACCTGGAAGGAGGGCTCCAGAGGGTGCTGAACTTAGATCCAAGCCAATTCTTCAGGGCAGCAACGTCTGGAGACCAGAGATCTCCATCTGCCATCGTTGGAAGATCCCTCGGCCTTAGCCAAGCAGACCCACTGGTACCGAGATTCCCAGCCCCAGGTATAGGAAGTCCTAGAAAACCAGTTCCAGAACCCTTGAGAGCTTTCTCTTCCCAGCTGCTTCTCATGTTGCCTTCCCTTCCAGTTCTTCACCTTATGCATACGTCCGCCACTTCCCATCTGCTCTGGCCTTCGTTAGGATGGCTTAGCCCTGGGTCTCCTACACTAGTGTCCACTGCCTTTTGACTGGCCATGCTGGGACCACTCCTTCTGAAAAAGGACTTGGTCCCACGGGTGCTTCAGGCTGAGCTACCGCAAGTGCTCCAGGGGTCTGTCCCTTGCTGCCCTGCAGGCAATGGCTGCAAATAGTCCACGGGCATTTACAAGGTACGAAGCCTTGGAGAGATTCCGGGGACACAGACGTGAACACAGTTGCGTAGCATGGTGTGCAGATGGCCTGTTGTCAAGAGCAATGCACTGGAAGTTCAACCGCAGCCCCTCTGCTTAGCAGCTGGGATCAACCCGAAGTGGGTTAACGACCTCGCCTAAACCTCAACTCCCTTATCTGCAACGGGGCTAAGGAGAATGCCCATTCCACGTGGCTGTTACTGGCATCAGACAAGAAAATGGACATTAAGCACCCCACTCATAAAGTTCTGATTAACGGTAGAACATGGTCCTTGCCTTCCAGGAAATCTTCAAGACAGACCAAGCAGCAGGTAGCTGTGGTTTGTCTTCAAAATGAAATCGAAAAGAAAGGTGAGAAGTAATAAGAGTCTGGCTGCTTCTTCGGTGGGAAAGCTCCTGAGGTTTAAGGAAAGCCGCTCTGCAGTCCTGCTGCCTCTGGAGAGCGTCCCTGTGCTGCAGCCAAGCAGTGCTGCGTCCAGCCACGCTTGGGAAAGCCAGAGAGCTTGGTCAGAAAAGGACAACCAGGAAGCAGGGCGCCCAGCCAACGCTGAGGGCGTGAAAGCGGCGCTGGCCTGCAGACACGATCCAGAGGCCGGTTCCAACGGAATGGATTGTTGCTGGTCTAAATGAAGAGCCCTCCCCAGTCCACAGAACATTCTAGAATGGGAGGCCAAGGACACTGCTTTGTCTCTGGCTGTAACCCTAGAACTGAGAACACAGCCCAGGGCAAAGGACTGACCCGGGGCTGCCCTGCAAAGACGGCAGCAGTGTGGGGGCGCTGGATGTTGGGAGCCAAGGCTGCTCAGAGGGGAGAGGGGGAGGCAGTCCATTACGCAGCTGCCGTCAGGGGCTGCTCAGGGCACTGCCGGGTGGGAGCAAACGCTTCTGAGAGTCTCAGAGAGGCCTCTTCAGCTGACAGGGGCCGTCTTCCTGCTGCTGTGACAGAGTAACACCAACAGTAATGATAATAAAGAAAAAGACTAAGCTACAAACAAGGAAGTATATTTCGCTTGTGGTCCTGGAGACTGGGGAGGAGGAAAAGAAAGAAGATTCAGACAAATTCTTTTTGTTTGTTTGTTTGAGGGGAGGGCTTTGGGGATTGAACCCAAGACCCTCACATTGAGCTACATCCCTTGCCCTTTTTCTACTTTTTTTTAAAAATTATTTATTTACTTACTTATTCATTTATTTCCACTTCTTATTTTGAGATAGACTCTCTCTAAGTTGCCCAGGCTGGGTTCAAAGTTTCGATCCTCCTGCCTCAGCCTCCTGGGGTGCTGGGATTACAGGTTGGACCATCATGCCTGGCTTGAACTCGTCTTTTTGTTTTGTTTTGTTTTGTTTTTTTAATCGAAAAACCACTTCCCGAATTCCTAACCCTCTCCCACAATGCTGGAAACAACCCACTGTTGAGGGCAGAGTTCCCTTCATCTAATCCCCTCTTAAAGTCCCTCTTCATGCATTTACATTTCAGCCCAAGTGTGGGAGGGGACAGTCACACCTCAGCAGTGGGGGAGAGTGAGTTCCCCACCCCCGGAGGCATTCAAGCAGAGGCTAGCGATCCACCTGCCCTGAGTCTGCATTGCATTTGTTTAGACTCCTCTCTGCTTCTCTCACCCACATTGAAGGACTCTCATGACTACACTGAGCCCACCGGATAATGCAGGATAATCTCCCCATTTCAAGGCCAGCTGGTTGGCAGCCTAAATTCCATTTGTACCTTAATTACCCCTTTGTCATAGGAGGCAGCACACTCACAGCTCCCAGGATCACGATGTGGACGTCTTTGGGGCTGTTACTCAGCAGCCCTAGCAAGCTTTCTATGCACCTTGCCCAGTGTGCTGGGATTCGAGGCACCTAAAGCTACAACCTCCAGGGCTGGCGTGACCACCCTGGAGTGGGCACTGGGTGGGGCATGTGGTGGTCAGTGGGCCTTGCACAGTGTCTGTGCGCCCAGTCACTGTAGGCTGCTGTAGGGCTCTTGTCACTTCAAGACCCCATCTGGGACCCATGAGAGGACCCAGGAGCAGCACCAACGGTGGGTACAAAGGCTACTGCGGACAGACAGGTGCCCCCAGAGCACACAGACTGCAGTCACCTTCTCCTCCCCTTGGTGGAATGGCCAGCAATAGGAAAATGAAGCTGCTTAGGAGGTGTCAAGCAAAAGGGACTTTAGTGACTGACCACAAGGAGGGAAAGAGGAAGGTTCTAGAATGCTCACCTGGCCTGAGCACACAGCTGGGACCTGTTGGGGAGCTCCCATCAGCTTTCGAGAAACCCCAGGAGGGTTTATTACCCTCTCTGCTTTTAAGATGGTGCAGATGGGGCAGAAATGGCTAAAATGACTGAGCCACTAAGTGGAAGGAAGTGGAACGAAATCCAGGACCAAAGCTCCCTGTCCAAGCAAGACAACAGGTCCCGTGTGCGTGTGTCCCCAAGCAAGAGGATGGGTCCCATGTATGTGTCCCCAAGAGAGACGATGGGTCCCCGTGTGTGTGTCCCCAAGAGCATGCAGCAGGGACCCTGGGCTGTAAGCTCAGAATTTTTACCCCATCCCCACCCCCAGGCATTCCCCTGCCCCAAGAGTCACCTCTAATGACAGAACCTCTTCAATGTAGGAAATTTGAAAAACACGGACTATCGGAAAGAAATTTAAACTACCCACAATTGCACATTATTGTCATTCGGTGTATATCTCTCTAATGTTTCTGCTGTAACAATTTTTTTATAAATTAGAAGTTTTCTGTTCCTGAACTTTTTGTTTTGTTGCGTTGTGTTCTACGGTTTCCTTTTCCCTTTGTAGACCGTAGACCTTTCCTGATATCCTTACCTAGTCTTCAACCATGTCCCTCTACAGCTGTCTATGAATGGAGCACCACTTTTCAAAATGCTCCTCAGTGTGGGACACTTAGCTTTGCGTGTTCTTTGTTCCTGTTATACTTCTGCAACCAAATCCCTGGAGATAAAACTGCACACGCAGAGTTGAAAGTTTCCCTGGGGTTTTTCCCAGAAGTAGAGCGGACAGGGCCAAGCATGCAGATATGTCACCATCCCTGCTGCATGCTAGAGAAGGCTTCCGGAAAAGACGGCCGGAGCGCTCGCTCCTCCGCACTGTAGCCGCGCTGCATTTTATCTTTTATTTAATCTTCACTTCTTTAGACTTCTTGACTTTAAATGAGTCCCATTTCACATTTCATGAATTAAAAAGCAGCTTATTTCCAATGGCCCTCCTCTCCCATGACTTAAGGATCAGCAGCATTTTTTTTTCCAAGGGCCACAGTCAATATTTGAGGCTTTGCAAGGCCATTCAGACTGTGGCACAGCAACCGGGGTCTCCCCAGTGGCACCAAAGCAACTGTGGGCAATTACACAGAAATAAATGAGCACAGTAGTGTGCCAATAAAACTTTATTGGTGGACACTAAAATTTGAATGCCACCTAATTTCCATGTAACATGAGACAGTATTCTCTTTTGAGTTTTTCAGCCCTGTGAAAAAGCAATTCTTAACCCCCAAATCATACAAAAGCAAGAGGTGGGCAACATTCCTTTGATCCAAGGGCCTTGGTTTGTCAGCCCTGAGATTTAACTGAAGGCCCCCATCAGCTCGGGACATTTCCCGCTTGAAACAGGATTACAAGCGAGGTCGTTTCTAAGTGTGCAATACTTTGCAACCTTGGTTGCACATTAAAACTACATGAGAAGTTTGAATTTAAAAAAAAGTGAGCGCTAGGCCCCACCCCAGTGAAATGAAATCAGACTCTCCAGGAGGTGAGCGTGGCAGGTGTGTGACAATCTCTCCAGGTGACTCTAAGGCTCAGCGCAAGCAGTACCATCACCAGTCACAGACCCAGCTCGGTTCTGCCAGGCCCCACGCTCCAGTCACCTTAGCTTTGGATCCCAGGGCTCCTAGGAAGCGAAAAGACCTGTTAAAAGGAGGTGACAATGTACAGGAGTCTTGGGTCCCCAGGCCCTCTGCAGCTGAGCTGACAAAGGGCTCCTGATCACATCAGGATTCGCTGCCCACCTCCCAGAAGGTCAGGCAGAGAGGGACTTTTCTTAGCATCTCCAGGCTGCAGGAATCAGCTCAGTCTCCGTGGTTGGAAAATCTGACCCCCTCTGATGCCGAAGCCTCTGCCAGGGCCAGGGCCCTCCTGGGGCCACCGTCCTCTCAGAGTCAAGATCAAGTGGGAGGCAGGCGTTGCCGCATCTCGTGTTCACTCCTGCTGTTGCCTCTGCAATCCAACGTGGGCGTGGGCCGGACGCGCAGTCCCCACCGGCCTCTCTTCTTGGGTCCTCCCCACTCCTTGCTTTTCTTTGCAGATTTCAAGGTGACGACAAAAGAGAGAACAGTCTTAGCATTTGTTAATACCCACTTGACCCACAAAAGAAAATTCACAGTGTTCCGCAGCTTCTAATTTAAAAACCATTAGACCGTTCCGCTTGGCGGACCAGATCTAAATATTCTTAAAGGGGTGGTTTAATTTAATGATTACCTTAACAAGCCCCCTTTTAAAATGATGATCCGCCAAATTCGGGGGATTTGTTTTGGAATCTGATCCAATAAGTGGCTTTGTACAAAGAGGAGCAGAACAGAATCTGATTTGGTTCAGAACGCAGTGAAAATCATGGAAATTACTTTGCATATTTAATCACAGTGGAAACATGAGTACCGACTACTTTCTAGAGATTACCTTAGGAAAGGGGGGGGGAAGCTCCAGGCTTTGCAGCCAGCATGCCAAGTACTTTGATTTACAGGGAATTATTTGGATTTTGTAGAACACTCAGTGTTTTAAAGACTGTAACCTACTCAGCCACTGGCAGGGAGACACTTTTTAAAATAATGGTGAAAAGCTGCACAATTTGGGGAAGAAGTGAAAAGGAAGAATCCTTCATTCAGGCCTGAAAAATGCCTCAACTTTGCGCCTTTGTGTACCCAAAAGATGGGAAGAAATTGTGCAGATGCACAGCCTCAAAGCCCTCCAGGTCTGACTGGAGACCTCCGGGTGCTTGGTGCATCTTAGGAGAGCTGGAGCCCTCCTGCTGCCCCGTCGCACAGAGAGAGAAGAGGACCCCACTGCTGCACCTGGGGTGCTCAGAATCAGCTGGTTTGGTTCCTGGGAGTCAGGACCCCAACCCCCCACTGCGCTTGGATCTCAACCCCCTGCTGCTGTGGACCTTGGGACCAAGGAGGGGACATCTAGCTCTGGGATTTTGCCTTCATTTCATTGGAGAGGCTTCCTCAGTCCACACCATCTTAGAAGAGAGGTGCCCCTGATGCCTTTTCCCCTTTCTGGTCTTTATTCTTCCTTACTTACACAAGCTTCAGCCTTGCTTATTTTCCTGCTACTTGAGTGAAGGTGAACTATGATAACAGAAAAGTAAGTGCAAAATAAAGCAAAACAGTTGTATTCAGAGACATAAGGAATGGAGGAAAGGAAAGAAGGAAG